>JAMKCH010016827.1:0-23415 GCA_023653785.1 Ophioderma brevispina
GCGATGTTGTATAGTTTCTCTTATACTGCTTCGACTACAATGATTTCACAGAAAAGAATATTAGTTTTCCTAATTATTCTAATGACTAGAGGCACAAAAACACCCACGCAATAAACAAGAGATTAGACAGTATATTTAAAAGGCTTTTGATTATGGAAACGAACCTTATAGTATCATCGGTCGACCATTAGATTATGGCCAATTAGGTTAAAGGTGAATTTAAATTGCGACATAGACATTCGGCAAACATCAAGAGAAGGGCATGTAAAACAGTGTTGTGACTAGCAAACTATAAAACCAGGTTGATCACGTATAAAAGCTGGTGCTTACTCCAACAACTATACTACTACTACTTATATATACTATATACTACTACTACTGCGGGTTGCGATTCCTTCGATTTTCGAGTTGCATTTTCGAGTTTCGAGTTAGTACTTCGAGTTTCGAGTTAGCATATTCGAGTTTCGAGTTAGAATAGAAATTCGAGTTTCGGTTAGAACATTCGTGTTTCGAGTTAGAAATTTCGAAGTCTCGAGTTAGAAATTTAGAGTTAAAAAAATTGGAGATTCCAATTCGAAATTTCGAGATTTGAATTTCTTTAGATTCAGTGCCACATGGTCTACAAGACTTGGGTCTTCGCGACACACGTTATACTAGGAAATAATTGGACTCCAATTTTGGTTATGTTTCTGTTTTTAACTTTAGATTGCGCATCTTTAAAATTATGTCCGCGATATATAACAATATTTAATGATCTCTTTGACCTTCATCAAAATTTATTAGCATTGATTATTATTCATGTCCACTTCACACATATTGTTGAGAGTATGGTTCATTTGGAGGGAATGTGTTGATACCGAAATTAAAGAGTCGAAGATGAAGCAGATATATTATTGATTTTTTATACAATACAACTGCTGTTTCTTATTGTACCTCGAGTGGTTAATGGTTCACATGAAAGAACGGATTAAATCTGAATGACATTCGATTTTTAAACCAATAGCAGGTGACGTTTGCGCGTAACATTTTACGCGTAACGATCATATGGTTTTGATAATACCAGTAATACAGCACAAATTACTGTTCGCAGACTTCCAGGGTAGGTCATCATAATTAATATGATAACTCAAAAAACGGTATTTTTCCGGCTATCTCTGGACGAAGCTTTGATGCGGAGGACTGGTGAAAATTTCAGACTGATGATGTGAAAAATAAGACTTCATATGATATCACTATTTTATCATGTTTTTATTGAGCTCATAACATTAAATGTCCTTAAAATGTTGAAATTAGACGTTTGAAGGTTTGTTTATTATGCTTAGTAATCTGCAGGTATAGTCCAGCAGGTTATTATAGGTCCGGGCCCATAGGCATGATAGGCGACATAAAACATAAGGTATATGCGCTCTTATCAAGAGTATAGACATGCAAAACTACTTGAAATCGAAGTTGGTTTCAAACCAACAACCTCTCTCCAGGGACTTAAAAGTCTAACTCGACATTTTGACATTTTCAGCGTTAGCTAACTCGAAAAACTTCAAAATTTCGAGTTAGGATTTTATCATGTTTGTTGAGCTTAATACATTAATTATTTCTTTGAAACGTGAAATTAGATTTTGTTTCGACGTTGTCTACGCTGCTGATTCGAGAACTGGTATTTGGTTTGAAATCGCGTGGTATATTTCAATGAACCAGTTAATTATAAATTACAGTTGTTCTTCTCTTATTGACCTAAAACTTAAGGTATATTGCCACTTTATCAATATTAAACTACTTGAAAGTATATTTGGGCACCCAACACCTCTCTCCAAGGACATACAATGTCTAAACGCGAAATTTTGACATTTTCGGTTGGCTAAATCGAAAACGTCAAAATTTCGAGTTAGGATTTTTATCATTTTATTGAGCTTCATAACATTAATGTTTTTCCTTGAAATGTTGAAATTAGATGTTTTCACGTTGTCTACACTGCTGAAAAACTGGTATTTGTCCGAAAATCGCGGTGGTATATTTTCAATTCAGGGACTTAAAAGTCTAACGTCCTAACAACTCGAACATTTTTGACATTTTCGAGATAGCTAACTCGAAAACGTCAAAATTTCGAGTTAGGATTTTAATCATGTTTAGTGATATATCTGAAGGTATATTTTCCACTTTTTTAATTTGATATATCTGTGGATTTTATTTTATCATAAGAAGGGTAATTGCTCATCTTGCTGAAAACAAATGTCATTTTGGTTGAGTGGTTTCTCAAGATATGGTCCACTGAACAATAAGTCAGCAAACTTAAACTTGTCCACGGAGCAATCATTTCTTAGCCATGGAAATCCCCAATGCCCAATCGAGCAGATCGTGTTCCCCCCCGGCCTGAAAGCCTGCAAATGCTCAATTACCCATTCTTTATGATAAAATAACTCCACAGATTCAAATTTAAAAAAAAAAAAGTGGAAAAATATCACTTCATTTTGGGTAAAGTTTTTATTGGGTCACCCTGAATAAAAGATATTTCCTAACGAAATCAGAGACTAGAAGAAAAGGCGTATACGCTAAAATGTTCCTTGTCAAAGACTGATCAATTTTCTCTTTTTAATATCTGAATTGCTATGATCAACTGATCATATTTTAAAGCCATGGACTAAACATCATATAGGCCCTATTCTGAGAGGTAGCAAAGATGTGCCGTATTTTTTCACTTACCTCTTTCGAGTTGGGAACTGGCATCCGTGGCCTTTTTTTGTGATATAAGTAAAACTTAACATTAGGTGTAATGGGAAACGAGATCCAAAAATGAAAATTAAAAGCCAAAAACAAGAACAAAAAACAAAATCAAAACAATCAAACAAAAAAACAACCAGAAACAACTGAAACAACAAAGCAGTCACATACCTCAAATTCCTATCATGAACATGTCAAAAGAGTACATTAATGCATAATGCTATAATTTATCAAAATGGGCCAATAATCAGTGATTAAAATCTTCAAAACAACCGCTAGCCAACAGATGGTTACGTCGTTAAAATGATTTCAGTTTTAAAAGGGTTTCCTCTATTAGTTGACAAAATATGTTAGAGCGGGCTCATAAAAACAAAGATGAACCATTCAGGAATTCATGCTTCACTACCTAACATAACGAACATTAACCACATTCATCGGTGGATAGGCCTATTTTTATTAATACAGATGTAATTGTCTTCATTTTGTAAATCAGGCAAATTGATGGTCGTGTGGTTTCAAATGGGTTGAAAAAGTTTTTTGATTAAATAATATGCGTGTATTGGTTTCTGAATATGATACACCTAAGTTGTAAAAAATCTAAGAGTAAGCCTGAAGTGATCTACTATCTTAATGCTCACACAGGCCATTTGATAATCTGAAGCAAAGCTTTCAACTCCTTTTCTTTCACTTTTTTATGGTACGACCTGTGTGTGTTGCGGTTATTGTGTCTTTGTGTTTCTTTTGCTTCTTTGTTTGCTCATGTCTATAATTATTTTTTGCCTTATAAAGATTCCCTTTCTTAGTCATATCGGTCATCTTGGTTTCCTTAATCATTGCAGTCTCAAATCTTTGTATCGTATTAATATATACCCGCATCCAACCTCCATCTAACCTTTTCATCATGACCGATTCATAATATTCATAATTGTATTTTTTATAAGTTAAATGTATAATTAAGTGTGTACCCTATAAAATAAGAAACCCCAAAGCTGTCCAGTGGACCCTGTGGCGGTATTAGCATGTTATCTGTTTCATTTTGTATATATAGAATATTTTTGGAAAGCGTTCCATATGTACCCCTTATAACTTTTGTTGATGTACATATGGAACTCTTGCCATTTTTGTAAATCAAGTTTTGTTATTGCTGAAAAATGATTTCGAATGCAACTGAAAAAGGGCATTTACTCTTTTAGAGTGACTACAGGCGCCATTCCGAAAAGAATGACATTTCAAACCCTTCGAAGAATTACTGCTGGTTACATCTACTCCTGATAATTTAAAAGAATAGTAACATTTTATCATTATTAAGATTAAAATTTTAAAAATTACATGCTATTCTGCAAGGTGAAATGATCTTGACGTCATCGCATCTTCCTGGACTTAGTGAATTTTTCACTCTTATGCATTAAGAGAGTAAAGCTAAATTGAACTAGTGCAACCAATCGATGCTAATAATGATGATATTAAAATACAGTATTACAACAATCGTTGACCAATCCCCGTAACAAAGCTTGACATTTGAATGATCGTAGCCAAATGTATTGTCCAAACATTTCCACATGTTCACCCTGGTGATTATATAGTTAGAAGGGGAGATGTTCTTGATTCAATGTTGTGATGTTACTCGATGACGCTAGCTATACCTGAAATCGTAGATAGGGGTGAGAAAATAAGACATATGCACTACATTATTTTACCGTTGCCTTGATGATCATATCAAATGGTTTTAAAATCATATATATAATAGAATAAAAGACGAATGAGCTAGTATTTCACATCACACCACAAGTTATCTGTGAATCTACGCTGCCAAGCATGGCAAGAAAGAAAACAAAGAACCATCAGAATTTCATTATTTATGAGTCAATAAGGATAAATCTCAGTTCTAAATTATGGATGGTATCCAAAAAATGCGAACTCTTCAAACCCGGATCGCGATGTAACCCATATGCAACAGATATCTTTTTATAAACTGTCCTTTCTTATATGCCACTGGAATTAATAAAATTAGAATTTTCTTTTCAAATGCATTATAAACCGTGCGCAAACCATTACACATACGAAACTCGTTTTAGACTTATGAAAAGTTAAGAACAAACATTGGTTGAAATGTTCTTGTAGGGTTTTTTGTTCACTCTAAAAAATCACAATACCTCTGATAGTTCATCGCACACTTCATCATGAAATTGCTTTTTTCATATCCCTTTCCCTTATGATAATTAAATATTTCCTCTCCAGGTTACAACTTCATTTTTTCTTCCCATCCTCAGCGATCCAATAGACAATTGGTCACATCCTAAACGTTTTACTCGTAATAAACAGATTCTATCACTGAGAGAAATTCCGATGTGTATCACCAACCCACCCCCTCCCCCCCACGGACATGTCCCAACACACTGCAATTAAATAATTTGAGAACATCTGTCTTTTATCAGGCCAATGCGCGCCATGTCTCTGTAAATCACAGATGGGGAGGGGGAAAGATAATTCTTATTGTAAGTTGATATAACTATCTATGCCAAAATATCTTTGTTTATTGTTCTTAAGTGTGCTTCGAAAGGGATTTATTAGTCGGTGTGTGTTTGTTCGTACAATTGCGAATGTTTTGGAAGAATTGTTGTTTGAATATTTTATCCCAAAACCCGTGTTGTATAAGGTTACAGGGGAGTCAGAAAATTCGGAGCCGGTGTCGAAGTAATTAAGTCGCCATACACCATAGTCCTGCTACAACGGTAATAATAGGGCACTCGATTCAGTTTCCTCTTTCACGCAACATTAGATTTCATTCTTTATCCTGGGTCGTCTATGGAGGCGACTCTGGTTCCGGGTTGGATATGATTACTTTCACACCGGTGTAGAATATTATATTCCGGCGTCCTCCTAGTCCGGCCTTACATGGTAAAGAATAGAGGACTCAATTCAGTTGACTCTTCACGCAACCTTAGTTTTCACGCTTTATTCCGTTGTTCGTCGCTATTGAGCCCGACTGTAGTCTCCCGCCGGCTATATCTGCTTTCACACCGGCCCAATTTTTTGTTTGGCAAACATCATAGTTAAAGTTCAAGTTCATTTTAGTCTCACCACATCTGCAGTGATTTAACACAATAGGAAATACAATCTACACTGTGTAAAACTTATTTTAACTCGTGTTGAGTTAACAAGACACAGCTCTTAATGAATGATAAAATCATATAGGTCCAAGTTGAGTAAAGAAAACATTACTTCATTGATTACTAATCTTAGTCATTTTGGGTACAATTACTCAGCTTGTGTAAGGTTTTACTCAACTTTGAACTAAGTTTTTACTCAACATTAAGAGCTTTGACCTTTTTTACTCAACATTTTTTGGAGTGTAGTGAATTAAAATCAAAACAATTGTTTAAAGACAGATTGACATAATCAAATTTGAGTTAATGAAATCAAAATATTACCATTTTTTTTATTTTTTTTATTTTTTTTACTTTTATTATATTATATTAGTATTTAAATCCAATTTTGTAGGTATCGATTTTGAGTGTTAAAACATATTAATAAAAATTGAAGATTGGTGTAGTAGAGGCCATTAAGATCAATGACCTTTACGATTGACCCCACCCAGTGGGAGATAGAACTGATTTGGGAGCCAGCAAAGTGCGACAGGACAAAGACAGGACAAAACACGACATAGTGTATAATTATTCTCATCTCTTACTGGCCGTAAAACATTGGCAAAATACTACAAAATAGCCGTTTTTTACACTTCATCTACACCACTTGAGAACGCCAGTTCTGTTTGTTTTTAGATTGTAGTCATTGTTAACCTTTTTTATTATTTTTTTTTAATACATATATACTCAACTCTGTTATTTGTAAGGTTCTGCGAATTTCATTTTAAAAATCGGAACGTTGTAGCTTCGTGCATACAAAACCATGCAAAAATTTCAAAATTTGAGGCACTTGCCGGCCAAAAATGCCATCGCCTTCCTTATGCCATGAAATTCTGATTTTTTTAGATTGTAATTTTATCATGGATATGGTATAATAGGTCGAACATGGAACATTAATAGCGATTGGTTACTTACTTTTTCGGCGATTTCATTCAAGTTGTTCTAACATTAGACCCATTTTGAAAGGATACTCTTAGGTATAGCGGGTTCAAATGGAAATGCATTTAAAGGATCTACTCTTAAGTATGCGGGGATAAAACAAACTCTTTAAATGCATATAGGCTTACAGAAGGTTTTTGATTGGAATATTATCCACATGAAATATTATTATAGCTAAACTGTCATCTTTGGCTCCTCTGTTGGACTAAACATTTATTTGGAATAGTCGACGACCTTGTCCCTAACGCTTTCCCTATGCATCGAAACCGCAGCATGTCATTTCAGCGAGAAGATTGTCATGATTGTGTGGACTTGATTCTAGTGGAGGAGCTAGGGACCCAGGTCAAACATCAACGTTACCCCTCACTATCAGAAACGGTTTGACACCTTTAGTAGTTAGTAAATGGATCTCCTCTATATCAACGCTAGGTAGGTAGTACTCTCAAATTGTGGTGTCTTTTTCAATATGGGCCATTTAAGTTTACACAGGGGTCAAACTTTAAAATGCTCCAATCATGTTGAAAGTATGTCCAATTTCCGTCTATCATAAGGATTCAAAAATGTATATAGTTGTACCATCTATGACCATGGTTTTTGAGTTATAGGGGAAAATGGCTAAAATGGTAAAAAAAGGTCAATTTCTATTTGTACATGGGTCAAATCGAAGTTTCTCCCAATTTATGAAAATGAGAGAATGTTCATCTAGCTTAATAGTCAAATAAGGAAATAGTTTTTTACCATCTGCAATGCAGTTTACCATGTTTATGGTACAAAATAGGTCAGGTCAACATACCCATTGGTGTTGACTTCTTTGACCCTTATCTCCGTAGTAAGCATTTTTACATAATACAAAACTATACCTTTTAATGAGTCCTCTACCTCAGGCAATAATTGGCAAATATTTAACATAATCAGATAACTTTTTAATGTTGACGCCCTGTACAAATCGAGATTGACTTTTTTACCATTTAGCCATTTTACCTTATACTCCAAAACCAATGATCGTAGGTGGTACAACTATACATTTGTGGAATCCCTTATGATTAATGGACAATAATGCTACATTTAAACATGACTGGGGCATTTAAAAGTTTTACCCCTGTGTAAACTTAAATTGGCCCCTAGTGAAAGTGATACCACATTTGAGAGTACTACCTACCTGCATTGATGTAGATTGTCCATACTAACTCCAAAGGTGTCAACCTTTTCTGTAGTGGAGGTAAACGAACTCCCTTAATAAGCCCCTAGATATTCTGTCTGCTCCTCCTCTAATCTCATTGCAGCATGATTGTACAGATCTGTTTTTGTTCATGTTATCGTATTCTTTAATTCTTGTTTTTCATTCATTAAATTTGTATGACTCTTTCATGGATAAAGTGACACCAAACGTTCTCATTTCTTCGTCAAAATGTCCCTGTTCATTTATGATAAAATACGGATTTAGTTTTTCATATCTCCCATTTGGATGCCTAGATTCTATCCACCCGGGTTTTAGCTCAATCCGTTCAGATCCGCCTTTATATAGTAACATTTGAAGCCGGTTAGAATTTGAGTTTTTAAGCGCACCACATCCGTGCACTGGGCAACTCACGCAAAAGATATTATGTCATCCTTAAGTTTCAAACTTTTTATATAACCAACCTACCCTCCCCACCCCACCAATCATTTGGATTATTCTCCGATGAAAACCAAATTTTGCAGTATTCAACATTGACTAGGGGGGGGGGGGGTGAGATTGTACAATAAAAGCGGTCTGACCACATGTTAGCACTGCAGATAATTTCATACATGTGCAATAATGACCGACTATACATGAATGTCTTGGCAGAACCTCTTTTTAATCACTAATCTGGATCATTTAACCATAAAATTAGTAGATATATTTGCCTATTATCTGCATACTGTTTGTCGACTCTACACAACACACCCCACGACGCCCACTTACGTCCACATAATTTTAATAGAGTAATGTTAAACAAGAGCAAATGAATTTAAGAGCAGCAACTTTACGAGATGCCAAGACAAACAACATGATAGATAAACACAGGACAGGACAAGAGGTAACAAGAGTGAATCACATGATGTAATAAAATAGGGGTAAACATAGAAGTAAAGGTGCAAAATTGATGTGAGCTATCTGTATGATAAAATCAAAATAGCGCAATGAACTGGGGCCTATACAGATTGATATGCAGTCAGAAATTGAGAATTGATCCTTCGCTCATCCGATAATAATTAATATATGAAAGAAAAATATTTAATAAAGTGTTTTCGTATGACTGATTGCAAACACACATAACTAAGTCTTAAATTAAAAAAATAGTGACCATGATGAAGAGCTGTACACACAGTCATTGAAGTGCGTCATTTTCCCAGTCTGCCATATGCAAGCTTATGCATTCAGTTGGGTTTGCTTTTTTGAAAATGGTTGTCAATTAACTTAAAGTGAGTCTGTCACCATGACCAGTTTTCCAACCTTGCGACTTGTTCTTGAAGGACTCTTGAAAGTCGATGTCAATGCTCATTGTCCAGCAGACAATGTACAAGAACTATGTCCAGCATTTTTTCTCTATCAGAGGATAAGGCCAAGACCAGTGGCAATGAGGACCTGACACAAAAACGCCTCAAACCCTGTGAGAGCACACAAACGGCCATTAAGTGCAACGAGAGATTTCCATATCAGTGTCCCTAAAAAAATCAAGAAATACTGATTTTTGCCGGATGTAAAAGCTTTCCCATAATAAAAAAAAAGAATATTGGCCATCACTTGGAAGATTAAGCTGAAAATGGTTCTTTGGTACAAAATTCTGAAATTCTAATTTCTGTATAGGAGCAAATACGAAAGTTCAGCCTATGTTTCATAACATTGAAATTATCAATCGGGAATCACCTTTTTCTCGCTTTTAAATTTCTGTAGCAAAATACATGCACAAGCTAAAAATCTATTCAGTGTCTAATCTAAGGAAATTACTTATATGACACAATTATTGGGTGCCCTCAAATCTCTCGTTGACCTTTAAGGTAAGTTCCTATTATCCACCGCAATACAGTGCGGGCTGCTGCACCGCCGATATATTGCTAACTTCCTGCTGTAAATTGATGCAACCCACTGCAATGCAAGTTAAAACGAATTAACTTGTTGTGGCAGGTAACGGTATTGCAGTATGGACAGACCTGCTGCTACCGGCAATGCAGCACTGCAGTGCAGTGGAAGTCTGAACGGACCTTAATGCATCGTCACCTTTTTAAGTGGACAGGTGGTCCTAGGGACCCGCAAACAATTTTTGGTCAAGTTTTACGACTAACGATATCTTTTTCTTATCATCATTTTTGTAGTTGTGTGTGAAGTCTCTTGGAACCCCTTGTCCACCACAGGAGTGTCCACTAACAATATTATTCAAACACGTCTTCGAATATTTTCAGTTTGAGTATTTATATTCATGTAATTAATAAACCCTCGGTCGTCCGGAGCATTTTGTAACAAACTCCCGAAGGGGGGGGGGGGGGGTGGTTACCACCCCCCCTGTGATTTTCCGTTACTGAACACCCGATTCCTGAAATTTGGTACCAAAGGACAGCTTATAGTTTCTGACTTTCCACACGTTGTACCAAAATAAGTACTAACATCCCCCATTATGACGTCACCAGGACGTCATATGTTGAGGCAAGTACGAAATACGAATATACAGGGTGAAAATTGATATTTCGCAATTTTAGCGACTCAAACAACCCTATTATAGCTCTAAAATGATGTCCTTATATAAAACATAGTCCTTCCCATCAGTAAAGGTCCACAAACCGCATGACCATCTGATTTCCTAACCTTTTGGCGAAAATTGAATTTTTCACTTGTGGTGTCTGATGAAATTGGCGTTTTGCTGACATGCGAACTTTATGACGTCACTGTCCTTAATTCTAGGCATGGTGGTACTCAGTTTGGTATCATGAAGATGGAGGACCAGAGCTCTCTTTTGGTACCAAAATCAGTGTCTGTGATGTCCTTGGTTGTGTAGGCATGTTGGTACTCTCTTCCGGAGGGGGGGTGGTTACCACCCCCCCCTAATCGATCACTTTTGGGATCACCCTTTATCTTACCTATACCCTGGTGGATGTTTGTTTTTGGATTAAAATGAAGGCGGAACATTTAATTGACAATTAACATTAAATAATTTGGCACCCAAAAGGGGGTTTTAGCAAGCCGGGGAATAAACCTTAGGGGGGTGGTAACCACCCCCCCCCCTTCGGTAGACAGGGTTAAACATACATAATAATGATAAACATTCATTTAACCCTATATATGCTGATAGCGATCACTTTGCTTACCATCTCTCCATAATGCCACTGGACAAACCAATTGGTAATTTACACGGCAGGCAATATCATACCTCCAAAATATAACAGTGATGGACCTTTAAAAACAATATTAACATTTTTTTTTTCATTCTATTCTACCCTATATTTATGAGCCGTGTCAATTTGTGTTGTTTTTTTTCCGAATTTGAAAATAATGTTTTGCCCCTAATTTTTTAGGTTCTAATTCCATTGCTCAATTGCTTGCCTTAATGACCCGGCATGTGTGGATACAGTTCGTGAAAAACTTCATCGGAAAAAAAATTCCGGGGGTCCATGCCCCCCTCGCCCTGTTCACCAACTGAAGTAGAAGACCATTTGTCCACCTAATTGTTAAAATAGTGTCAAACTTCCCTTCAAAATCGGGGAGCCTTTTACTGTAGCATTTTTTTTTAATTCAAAAAACATTTCCCGAGATGAGACAGACGACCCGTTATTAAAAAGAAATTGATGGCAGAGGGAAAATACAAACTGACTATTTTGTAATGTCAATTATTTCGTTATGAGCCAATTATGGACTCATATAGTAGGCATAATTAACTATAAATTTATTGATTTTATTATATTAAGATGAATATTAATAACAATTGTATGAATGCAGTCACATCAGTATATGATTTCAATACAGTCTGTTGATCCACGGACATGATGGAAAAAGAGCACGGAGATATGAAATTTTCATTCACCAAATATGCCCGACATACCAGCAGCCTATAGCATAAATCATCAGGTCACTAATCTTTTTGATGATGCTATAGATTTTGCAATATTTTAGATGTCCATATCATTCTACGCTAATTCACCCTTAAGTCCATTATGACCATGCAATGTTAGTCATGAATGATAGTCTGCGCTTTAGTATAATGTAATCAGAAAAAAGTGAATTCAATGTGATCAACTATTCAAACGGTTACAATTTACAATCGAGGTATATTAGCACAATTGCCCATAAATCAATCCTACGGATATTCCCACATCCCTATGTTCGTTTGTCTGTGGTGAGCTTTTAGAATGGAATTTTTAAATATGGTATTTGATGATTTAGACTTTTATATCGATGTTTTAGGGCAAAAAGCCCCATCTGCAATAGCTAGCTGTCAGGTGGTAGCTCATTTTGGCAGTTATAACACTTATGGCAACACAACTGATCAAATGGCATTTATGGGCGATGGGGCCTTCTTCATAAACCCTCCCCCCCGATATTTTGTGTTTATCTCTCGTTATGTGAGGGCAACAAAGTCCTTATCTACATTTTCATGATTTTACGGAGAAGCATTTTTGTGTTTCATATATTCTTTTCTAACGGTTTCAATCAATATAATTAATTACACACAATCTGCACGGTGCTAATTCCCCCCCCCCGCCCAAAAGGATCAATTTTAATTTTTTTTTAAGCCAACATACCAGTCTACGGACCTGGTCGGCTGTAGGGCCTGACTGTTAAGAAATGCTAAGGGTCTATAAGGCAATGTTTGGAATTAAGTGCATAAGTGCTCAGATTAAACATACTGAAATGTTTTGCTACAAACTAGTTACAATTTACAATACTAACCCGCCAGTGTATACACGACTAAAACCTTTATTTATTTCCCCCATACAGTTATTAGTATAAATACTGGCGCAAGACTTTTTCAGTTTAGATTCCAACATCCAAAAGCTTTCTTTTCGTCCAAAGGCTGTTTTTGGAGAAACTTTAGCCGAAAATAAAGGCATCACATCTTTCACAACATTATAAACCTATTGTTACGGCAGTTTTAACCTACACACATCAAAAAGTAACGACTTACCTTAGGTCAGTAACCGTTTGCCACTTTTGTAATACTATCGGTTAGCTACGGCTATTGAGGTTTTGATGTTATCGTTGCGATGTGCACTACTAATACTTTGTACATTTGAACCCAAAGGCCCTCTTTACATCTAAACCAATTTACGCCAAAGCTAATGAGAACTACTATTAAAGGGGTATGTTTTGCGCAGCGAAATAAAAAAAATTACTGGCTGTGTGCAGAAAAAAAAGTTCCACGTAAGCGTCCAAAAACATAGCGTATGCTTGTTTGGCATTCAGTTCAGGCCAAAGTCATTCAGGGCACTCCACGCTTTCTCTTTCTGGGCGAAGCTTATTCTTTAAATATTATTTCATCAATTGAAATGTATTGAATATTCTCCTATTATGAGCCAAATTTTAAATGGGAAAAGTCATTTGGGAAAGTGGGTTTTAAAATTTTCGGCGGGAGAATTTGGTGGGCGTCAAAATCGATTTTTTGGTCGCGCCATTTTGAATCGGTACCACCAATTTTCATTTTTCCTGTTCGTTTTTAGGGATAGCGTGTGCCAGTGTTAGGGTAATCGCTCCTTTGCTTGCAGGAAGGCCCGGTTTTCGCGTCCGGCGGGGCCCTAACTGGATTTAATTCGGGTACCAAATTCTTGGATTTGATTTTTATAAGAACTATGAATAAAACGGAATATCCGCTCTCCCGTGTTTCTTTTGGACTTTGGCTATCTGTTAGGGCCGGTTTTTAAACAAAGACTACCGAAATGTTGAACAATATGAACTTCGACGGCATCTATCCAACAGCGAGCTTTGGGTGCTGATGCACAGATAATAAGTTGTATGTAAGTCTCTGAGTACATTTTAGGCCTACTAATCGTCGCAGGATCCATTTTCTTCCAACCTCTGTTGATCCTCATCTACACACGTTTTCAATCGTACGTACTGCGAGATGAAAACAATTAAAGCTGCTTTTTTATGCAACGGGCAACATAACCAATATACACACCAGTCTTCAATGATTTACTTTTCACAGAATAACGCATTGATAACCGGCTTAGACCATTACATGAGTCGCATCATTGAAAGAAGACAGGAATCGAATATTTGCGATTACAAATGCTTTGAAATCGTCACATGAGGCTTGGACATGTATTGACTAAAAAAAAAAACACCCAAAAAACAAACAAAACAAAAACATCAATCGTTGTATAGGGCACTATCTTCGTTAGCCAATTATTTAAATCTTTTTTTCGTTTGCTGTTTGTTATGGCTGTGTTTTTTTTTAGTTTGACAGTATCGCGAGCATTCCTGATTCTATGCATTTTCGACGCAATTAAGGGCCGACCCCGAATTCTGAGGAGGGGCCCCTCATTTCCAAAAAAATCGTGTTTTTTGCACTGTATATACATAATGCTTTCCCTATACTAATCACTATGGAAATATGCAAGCTTAAATCGACTTTTACACCCCAATAGAAAATCACACTTTGTTATAACAAGCCGGATCCGGATTTTTCGTGATACAAGTAATCCGATGGGACGTAATACTACACCTACTGTTTGAACTGCAAATCAAAACGAAAATCCGATCATCTCAATTTCGGCATTGTGTCATTTTATATTACTATCTTTAGTTTCTAGTTACTATTTTCATATTACACAAAAAAATTAAAAATATTAAAAAAATCTCTGAGTCGGACTTTAAAATCTGCAGTTGTTTATTTCCGATTTGTTGATGGCAAATTTAATGTAGTACTGTTGGCTTTTAAATGAAATTTATCTATTCAACTTAGTGAACTCGTCATGTGATCATAATTGAATTTGGTGGTAACTATTTTGATACCCGATGGAAAGAAGAAACTCTGGTACCATACCGTACCAAATTATAGAATCGGATGTATATTCAGAAAAATCCCAAGGGGATTGGACTCTGACCCCACCCCTGCACCCCCCACCCCCCTGGAGTTTTTGTTCAAACTGTTATCATGTGACGAGGGCCAAAATCACCTCCTCTTCCGCTATTGTTTGTTTCGTTTTTCTTCATATTTTCACAAGACAAAATAAACAAGATTATTGTGAACATTTCTTTTTTCCTTGCTTACAACTCAAGAAACAAATGGTCAAATTACTCTCTTTTTTTACATGGCTGTTGTTTGGGTCTTTTTTTCCATACTTCAATAGGAAAATGATCATTTGAGCATTTTTCTTTTTTCTTCTGTGAAAAATCGATGCAAGCAATGAAAACCAATGTTGAGTCAATTTTTTCCTATTTTTTTGTTAATTTCATGCTTGTATAGCAAAACGGGAACCGATTTTAACTGATGATTATCCAAGAAACCTTTGCTTGCAATGTATTTACTAATGCATTGACTCAATTGTGCTATTCAAGTTGAACCCGTGTCTTGAGAGGTCAATTTCTGATCAAAAACATTTACACATTACGTTAATGACACCTGAATGTCTATACAACGCACTTTTTTTCTGAAGTTATCATACGCGTGGTAAATTATAATTAATTTTCTTTCCCTTTTTCTTCGTTTGAACTTACAGAATTTACACCCGTTCAAATTTATTAAGATTTGCTTTGGGCGAAGATTAAGAAGTCATTTGGAGTACTAAGTTCCTTAAATTATGCCCTCCTCGTGTACATGGTATACAAGCCTAGAAGTTATTGTAAAGACTAATTAAATTCTAGGGTGATATGCGGTTAATGACTGCAAGAGTTTAGTAATGATTGCGTTTTGAGCCCAAATGCTGTTAGTTTGTTTAACGTACTGTAAATCTTTTATGATATCTCTTGGCTTTCAAGATTAAATAAACCGCCTTTGTGTTAATTACTTTTTGGAGCAGTGGTGTAACTAGAAATTCAATTAGGAGTGGGAGGATTGAGAGGTTTGGTTTGGTTTAGGTTGTCATTGGAAAAAAAATAAACCCGGTCATATATATCCGACGGCGCGGGAGGCAGGCACCAAATAAAGGCAACCCAACCAAAGACTTAACCAAGTTATATTAACCAACCAAAACCAAACCAAATCATCAAAACTAAAACTAAACCTAGCCACACCAAACCAGGAACCAAAAACCAAGCTAAACTTAACCTAACCACACACAGTCAAACCAGGCCAAACTAACCAAACTATATATACCGGCCATTTTATAACAACAAGGCAAAACCAGACTCATGGCCTATATGTAAAATACTGGCAAATTAATTTTGGGCACATTAACGTTAAATGAATCTTTAGAAAGGTAATAACTTAAAAAAAAAACAATTGAAGGCGATTAATGTATGAACGACCGAGTGAGTTAAAATGGTGCAATTCCTGGTTAACATGCTTTAAGTATCCATCCGTGATGTTGGGTCAAATGTTCCGTGATGTTGGGACAAAATTGTTATTGTTGATGGTTCATCCGCAACAACAACAGCCTACTACATCACTGTTCACAAATAAGTAGTGGTGGTGGTGGGGATGGTGGGGACGGGGAGGGAGGGGGGATAAGCACCATAAATTAAGTTATCATTGCGAGGATAGGCAAATTATGTTAATCAATCCTCCTCTTACCAAGCCTTTTTAGGCAACACGGCAACCAAGCTCCTCGGGGATTCCTTATTTATAAAACACTCAATGTTGAAGATTTTGGTACCAGTGGAGAGTTATGGTTCTCCTCTTGCCATTGATACCAAAATAAGTACCAACATGCCTAATAGGCAGTCATAAAGTTGACAATTAGGCAAAATGTGCAATTTCCACAGACACACAGTGTATAATCGTATTTCCATACGTTTTCGGCTCTAAGTTATGGCAAATGACTATAGTTTTATAAACATAGATGTTTCGAGCGATAATAATTATGCTGCACATTTTCAGAAAACCCAAAATAACCTCCTGCTATATAGAAACTAATGAGAAATTAAGAAAGTGAATATTCCCTTTTTTCAGAATGTAACATGATTTTACATTTTACGTAGTTATGATGCAAATTTGAAAAAAAAAATCCACGAGAACTATAGATGTTTCTTGCATTAGGATCCGATCGTCGCCACCCTTGACCACCAACGGATGTACACAAGACCTTGACCACTTAAGAAGATGATTAAGATCATACAACCCATTCAAGATGTTGCGTTATTCACGTGGTCCAGTGGACACCAGGAATCATGGCCGGCAGAAGATACAATATCAGTCTAATAAATAGCGTCCTATTGGAGAAGAAGCAAGAAAGAAACCGTACAGTCAAACACATCAGATATTTCAATTGATAATTTATTGGAAGGAATGACCAGAGTAATAAATACGGCATGTTATATTGTGATGAAATAATTGGATTCTATCAGTATCAAACGAATCATATCAAGAGTTATGACAAGGCCTGCGCACGTCCACATACATAAATCCATCAACAGCAAGATCATAATTTACGCTATCCATTGGAGATTTGGATGCCATATACGCGATTGGTAGATTGTACACGAAACGTGGATTTTTGATTGAAAAAAATCCTATTTTAACATACCATACACACACACAAACCTCGTGAATGATATCCAAACACGAGATATGGGTTGTTGTAAAGCTGGCCTTCCAAACCCAGGGGCATGGTGACGAGGACGTGCAAAAATGGGGGGTCTTTCAAGTTGGGCGAGAGACAGCCAAATTGCCAAATTAAATAAAAAATTTTTTTTTTTTTTAGGGGTTTCTTCTGTAACCAAAATTTGCTAATATGCCCCAATATGGGGATTTTTCGGTTGTTAATTTTTGTGTATTCTAAAAAAGACTTTGGGTGAAAATTTTCAAAATCAAAAATATGGGTCTTTAGGTGGACAATGAGGAAAATTGAAAAAATATGGGTTTTTCCGTGAAATAAAAAAAAAAATGATGAAAATATCACCCTAACAGTCCTACATTATAAGTCACTCCAAACCAAAATGGGAGTGCCCCCACCTGTCTAGTACTCTTGATTTTTTTTTTTTTTGGGGGGGGTGTAATGGTACGTACCCGTTTGACACCGGACATCCGATTGCCTGGTCGGATTTCAATGGTTTTAAATTCTGAACATGGGGCTACTACAGCTGGTTTCTATGTCAAGGTTCTTTAAATTTATGTCCATTTCTGTGGCCATGAAATGGACGTAATACCACCCATCACAATACAACAATCGCTGGATATGTCACAAAAGATGGCCACCATTGACGAAAACGGTATTGGCGTATATGCTTGTTACCATTAATCAGTGCATGCTGTCACAGGGAGTATTACTCGGATTAACGAAATAGTAAATCAACCCATGAACAAGATCTAAATACAGAAAACCTCCGAGGTCAGGGATAATTTAGGTCATGTTTAGGCGAACAGTGCAATAATACACAGTAAAAGTTATGTCTTTGTGCCTTATCATGCTTAATTAAGCCATGTCTTGGAAATGTCACCAACAGTAATACAATAGAAAAAAATATGTTTTTCGCCGCAAAAAAAATGTTATTTTTTCACAAAAAAAACCCCGGTTTTTCGGTGAAAAACTTGCTTTTCAAATCGATAAACAATAGAAAAATTCACTGAGCTTTATCAAATTAAGTTTTTGAAAAACTTGGTGTTTGCTATCGAAAAAACAAGTTCCTCGACAGATAAACTAGGTTTATCTTTTCGAATCGATAAATTTCTTTTTTTTTTAAATCGACTCTAACAAATATGTTTATCAAATTCGATAAGCAAGGTTTTGAAAAACCTGGTTTTTCGATCGAAAAACCGGATCATGCAACCGATAACTTGCTTTTAGAAGTCGATAAACCTGTTTTTTATCGATTCGAAAAACTTTGTTTTTTTTTTCTTTGCGGAAAATACGTGCCATAGGCAGGTATAATTCACAATAGAAAAGAACAAACATGGCTTCACCGATAATTTTTTTTTCCGGTGAAAAGGAGCAAGTTTCCCTGCCGATAAAACAAGCTTTCCAAAACTTTATTTTCAAATCGATAATAAACGTTTTTTTTTTAAATCGAACAACGAATTCAATAAGCAAAGGTTGGAAAAACCCGGTGTTCCGCAATCGAAATTTTAGTGTAGTATGGTATGTTAGTTTGTGTATTTTAATGGTATGATACTGACAGACACAACATACACGAACACACACAAACACACACACCCACACACACACACACACACATACACACCAAAACACACACACCCTCACACATTTACTGTACATACATGGATCAAAAGTTTCAACCGTTTTCCCTATTTGGGAGCTCTTCTTTCTTCAATACAGATACAGTAATTGTTGAGATATAATATATTTCTCATTGAGGGGTCATTCGATTTTCTTTCCAAAGTATAAATAAATAAATAAATAGTGTAAATAAATGTCAATACTAGTAAACAATAAATAATAAATAGTAAATAAATAAATAATAAATAAATAGTAAATAAATAGTAAAAAAAATAATAATTAAATAAATAAAAATGTAAAAAATTCAAAAAGGCCCGCTCAATAAATAAACACTGAATAACAAAATTCTTGACGCACAATATCGTCAATGTTACATTCTTTCCTCATGGCTTGGGTACCGATGATTATGATAGGATACAGTGCCTGGTCTAGTGAGTTTAACGAAACCTTCTGTGATTAATGGAACGCTTAGTCATTCATTTCGGTTACAAATCTTTTTACAGAATATTGAAAAATGAAAATTTCAAATTGGGATGACGATCATAATAATTAAATGGAATAATGAGTCACGATGCGTGGAAGTGTGCAAACATCCCTATTACGTAAATGATTCCTGTCAACTATATCATTTATAAGGAAAAACACGTGAGCCTGGATTTGTCTCAAGCGCTGCAATTATTAGCATCGATATGGTAGATGAAGTAGAAATCGAGTTCTACACGTGTTTCTAAAAAAACTATAGTGATTAAAATGAAAGGGAAGATATAAAATTAGTGTCCAAACTATATAGTTAGTGTGGTAATCGTTGATTTAAAAACCAATCATAAATTAACACATTGGCAGAACTGACCAATGCTAAGGTTAACTAGATTGGATTTTGGTAGTTTTTTTAATGACTTACGACGTTATTTAACACCTTTTTAGAAAGTAAAGGATTGTTCATAGTGGACCATATCATTTCAATAATGAAAACAAGATCTGTCGTCACGAAACATGAGTTTTGGTCAGTAAGTACTCATTCTTCTATTGTCACTAAAAGTATTGAAAAGTCGAATTGCTCTAGTAATCATAATGTTATTAAAATCAGATCTCTAAAGATCCAGAATTGCGGTGGGATGTTGTATTGAGACGATAGTGCTATCTCCCCCTCTGGTAATAATCCAAAAGCGATCTCTGATACTGATGAGTGATGATTTTTTTTTTAAATTTATATAGGGTCCTTGATAATGTGATTTAAATGGTTTAAGGTTTTTAAGTAAAATCATACGCAATTTCAGCGGTTTGCTGCTATGTAGGCTTTGTTTTAATAAACCTGAAATTATATATATAATATTAGATACTTGAGTCTGGCAACAATGGTTGATGGACACCATATTGTCCATACCACCTTGGCAAACCAGAGTCTTCTTTTTGGAACTAAAATCAAGGACTTGACAGGGTTGGCAGTTTGAAGTTTTGACGTTTATCACAACAAACTACGAGCATTTTAAAAAGCGGTCAGATTGAGTGGCGACCGACCGAACAGGATCGAATGCATGAGGTAGGCCTAAGTGGTTGAGGGTGTGTGTGTGGAGGGGGGGGGGGGACACTCATGGATATTGGGGTACAGGGTGTAAGGCTGGCGATGTTCAAACCAGGGCCGTAGTAGAAGTTGTTATAGATGATGTGAACCTATGACGTCACTTGTTGAAATTCAGGACGCCCTCTGTCATGTTTTCTGGCAGGCAAAATATTACAGTAGTTTCTGTGAAAGACCACAAAAAACTGGTTATTAATTACTTTTGCAGAATATTTCCTGATCGGAAGGTGGTCACAAAAGGCAGGCTGGTAGACATGGATTATATGCTTGATAAAAAGGTGAAAGTTAGTATATTTAATTCGAAACAAAATTTACAGCAAAAAAAACAGAATTTCCCCATGCAAAGTATAGGTTTGCTGTTGCCTGCCAGTTTCTCGCTTACACCACCGGGGGCGCCATAAACATAGAACAAATGTCACATCATCTATAGCCCGCCGGATTCATTAGTCATTTACCAACGGTAATTTAATAGAGCACTGGATAGTCAGTTGACTTTCACGCACGTTGTTTCACGCGTTATTCCGTTTTCGTCTATTGAGCCAAAAATTATAGAGACCGACAAAGCGACTATGTAGTACCGAATTTTAACAATATTTTGAGAAATGAACCCACTAATTTAAATAATGACATTTTATAGAATTTTAGATTTGGCGTGGAGCAAACACAATTTATGAAGCACGACACAGGACCATCACTCTTCTGTGCCGTTCAATCACAAAAAGCTTATTGTAGTAGTTGACTAATTAGAACCCATAGAAATAAATGGCGCCAGGGGGGGTGGGGTAGGGTTAGGCACGACCCTGCTCGATTTGGGCTTGGGGATTTACCAAACGGTTAATTTGTGAAACTGCTAAGTGCATTTATTGGTAGCCTGTGTCCGGTTCATACCAAATCTTCTCTTAACCCTAGTTCCACAACATCTTAGTAATATCATGATAAATAAGGGATAGATTATTGACTTCAAAATTCCGTCGGGGTAGTGAGGATTAACACCGCTGCAAAATAGGGTAATTTCAAATAACGGTAATTGGTTTAAATATTCGTGAACCAGGCCTAGACTTTAGGCAAGTCTGAGTGTAACCGTACGATACGCGTAAATAGCGCCTCCTACGTTAAGTCTTGAAAGGACTAGCTCGAGGTCGAGCCGTATGTTGATGACGATTCGAATTCAGGCTTGTTGCTGTTTTTATGATGGCATGTCCTACCCCCCCTGAATGCAGCCCTAAATTTAACAGAGGGCGCTAATTTGTATAGATATCTTTAAGACAAAGGCGGTCAAGCCTCATTCAATGTGGCAAACTCCCAGACTAGCCACGATAACCGCAGGTCGATTTTGAAGATTTGATGTGGGCCGGTGTAAAATGAGATAGTCCGCTGGCGAGGGGGGGGGGGCCATAGCGCTGTGGCTCCTAGACCAGGCGAGATATAATAATAATAATGCTGTCCGCCAATAACAATTTTCTATGAAACCAAGTATGGGAGGTAGCTGCTGTGTAGAGGCCACTACTTGATATTTGCCTTAGTTAAAGTAGGCTATGTTAAATATGAGATGAAACTAATTTAAATTGGTGACTATAAGATGTAACATCGATATTTGATAAAGAACATTGGGATAAACTATGGAAGATAAGGACAAAATGTAACCCACGGGGGGGTAAAACAGGGCGTTCACCCCCCCCCCCCCCGTTATTCCATCTGGAACGCCGTGTTGTAAAGATGTGACTTATCATTTGTGTGCGTATGTGTGTGTGTGGTGGTGTGAGTGTGCGAAGTGTGTGTGTGTGGTGTGTGGGGGTGTGTGATCCTAACATTTGTGTAGATATGGTAAATTTAATTATCATTTTGTGTGTATGTAGCAGTGTGGGTATAGTATAAAGATTAAATTCTCACAAGTTGTGTGCGTATGTAATATTTTGCGATATGATGCTGTGGCTCACAAAAATGAAGACATAAACGAAAATATTACACCAAAGCCCTTGATTGCACCGCACACAAAGTAATATGCAATGCAAACGATATATGTCAACAGTAGGGGTGTACGAATACATCCAATGCAAACCACACAACAAGAGTACTGAAACCCGCTTGTAATATTCCAGCGATCAAAACCACAAGCTGAGACACCCCACGCCATCTGAAACAACGGCAAACAATCTGAGTGCACACAAAATATGTTAACAACACCACCATACCAAAGCGTATTCGAGGCCACCTAGTATGCAGTCCGCAATTCTTTCTGAACATTGCCGTGTTTTTAGAGAAAGTTCTATACCCAAACACGCCTCGGGCAGTTGGGCTAATTGAGCCAAACTTGATAGAAGAATCACTGGGCGCCAAAAGGGTCATGTGATACTCCAATTGGGGTGATCGAGAAGGCTTTGGGATGATTAAAGGGGCTATTCTTTGAATCTACCCATTAAGGTTTTTTTTTTTATCACAAATCAAGCTAAACCAAATACTATGATAACAACTTGGTCAGTATAAGCACTGACCCAAGCCCCTTAGGTGATTCTCCAATTGGGGTAAGGTCATGTGGGGTCAATTAAGGGGACATTCGTTGAAAATCTATCATTTGTTATGTGTCACCCGCACTGTACGGGAAGGCACCTTTTTTTTTACTAATCCAGAATTGGATGGTGTAAAAGGGGTGGGGTAGGTTCATAATTGTGGTTTACTTCGTTAGGCGTGCATTTAAACCAGTCACACAAATTACTTGTTTAGGGTAGTAAAATTAAACAAAAGACTTGTTAG
>JAMKCH010016828.1:0-24378 GCA_023653785.1 Ophioderma brevispina
AGTTTAACGTGGTATTTTCAGCGTTAACCGTTGAAAAAACCCTCCGTCGAGTGCGAAACTTACATTAAACATTAAACTGCAAACCCTTTTTTTTTTGCGCTACCAAAAGTTCATGAAAAATGCGTTTTCCCTTGTATTGACTATGTGGAATGTGTATTTTAAATGGTTTTATCTCAAAACCTACCTAGGTGAACCCACATTTTTTTCATTGATTTGTTCTTCCTATCAATGAAACCATTTAGGCGAAGGTTTGAAGAGCAAATTATGGCGGAAAATATATTTAACCCAAAACCCCTAGATTGAAGTTAAGTTACGGGTCTGTTACATCTTACTAATATTCTTGCTCTACCTTTCACTTTCTGAACCTTCTAGATGTGTCAATGGTATATTTTAGAGACCTATTCGATTCGCATGTGTTTTATGGCTTTCACATATCCGTAGAATGGCTCTTTTCTTGATTTAAAAGAAAAATAAAGCGAAATTTACCATAGCTACAATTAAGAAAGAACCATCGTAGATTGTTTCAAGGTATATTTTAGGACCTATTCGAGTCACAGGTGTTGTTATGGCTTTTCCAGAAAACTAATTACGCGGTAGATGCTTCTTTTCTCCGATTTAAAAGAAAAAGAATTTACCATATACCATTAAAGAAAACAATCACTCGTTGATGTTTTAAGCTTACCTTCTTTTGCGGCAGTCCGTATAGCCTCATTTTACGCTCTTTAATTGGAGATTTTGAAGGAGAAAAGATGAACAAATGGCATTTTATGAAAAATTTCTGAACACATATATTATTGATAATTTTCAAAGGTTTTAATTTCAAAACTCCATTTCATCGTGGCTATAATATCTACAAAGGGTATTGGTTAAACAATAATCTACCAAATTAGTATTAACACATGTACATCAATTTGTAAGTGAAATAGGCCCTATATAAGTGAACTTGCTATGAAAATTTACACTTTTATGGTTGTTTTAAAGGCGTGTTTCAGTTAACATGTCATTGTAAAATAACTGATAAAAAACCTAAATACATGTGGTATTATGTATTTGTAAATTTCATTTTGTTAAAATGTTGTGTCCATCCTTTTCACTTTTAATAAATCGTTCATAAAGGTTTGGCCTAATTCAAAATTTCACAAACTATAAATATCATGATTTCTAGCGTTTAGAATTGGAGTCAACAGTTACCAAACACCGAATGTTGGACGAACAGTTACAAAAAAAGAAAAGTGTAGCTGATGAAAGACGGTAATTGCATGGTCGGTACTGTTTAACCACACCTGCGGTGATAGATTTACGTGGAAAATAAATCTTCGATACAGAGAAAATTTAGTGGAATTTGATTTTGTAAGTTGCTGAGCACGTTGCAGAAGCGATATGAGGCCAACAAAATTGAGATACACTGTCGTACCATGTAATTATACAAGAAACAGTTTAACATGCTGCCCCAAAAAATTTTTGTAACGATGGAGTGCCATGTGGAGTTTGATAACAATAGAATCGATACTGCGGTAATAATTTAATAGATACATCAGCGAAGCAAAGCCGTTGGCAGACCATTGACCTACGCAGACATATCATGTGTCTGGTCATGTTATTGATCACAGAGCCGTTGACCTCGGACACTCAAGACGTGTGTACAATTACATCGGCTAGCTTCTAGCGGATGAGGCCAGCCCGGGCCCTTTTTTTTTTTTTTTTTTTTTACTAAAGGACAATTGTCCTTACCCCACTTTGTTACTTTTTGGCCAGGTCTTGGCTGGCCCGAATCTGGGGGGTGGCTAGTTTCAATTATTAATCATAGAATTTGACTGCTCTTCGGTGGCCCGGTGCTGGTGCCGCGGCGCCCGGTTTTGCGGAGGTCTGCCTTGTTCGTTCCTCGGGGTTCTGTTACCTCCGAGTCGAGGCCTGAATAGTCCCCGCCTGGTGCGGACCGCCGGAGGTGGGGACTTTTCGCGTATTTGAGGATTGCTTAGCTTCTCCGATCGGCCGTGTTTGGATATTTCGTCGTCTAGCTCAGCCTCCCACCGTTAAGGTTGTTTGGTTCGTCCTTAGGTAACGTTGGCTCGTTCCAAGTGACTCCCGTAAGGCGTCTGTTCCTGACCCGAAAGCTAGCGCCTCTTGGATCTGAGTTGTGTCGCGAATCTCTGGCGAAGCCCCCAATTTTCCTTGGGGTGCGGACGTCGCTATAGTCCTCGCCTTAATACTTTAGGTCCCCTTTCCCGGATGAATTAGCTCGGAGAATTTCTTCTCCTTGTAGCTTCTTCTCCCGGGTCAGGGTGGGACTTTTCTCCAGGCCCTCCACGGGGCTGGGGGCCTTTGCCTTCATTAAGTCTATCACCACATTTATATCTCCCCGGGGTCTCTCCCCGTTGGGTCATCTGTGGTGTTCTGGTCGGTACCCCTCTCTAGGGGCCCGCCCCTTGGTTTTTGGATCCCCCTTTGCCGCGGAGTGCTTCTGGCCTTTTCTGGGGCCTACGTCGCATTCCAGTCTCCTTCAGAGTTCTTCCCTTTGCCTATTCCTTAGGCTTGGTTTTTCTCTGAGGGATTCTCGGCTCTGGCTTTCCTCCACGAAACTTTGGCTAGGTCATTTAACACATTATAAGTCTGAGGGTCCCTGTTACCACCCCTGGTGTACTACACTGTCTAGGTGAGTTATGGCTTCCTGACTTTGGAATCTAGATTCCATAGGTGGTTTGTGCTCTGGCCGTTTCTTGATTCAGCCTTGGACTGCATCCTATCTCCTCTCTCTGACCGATATCATGTTCCACCTCGACTGAGTGTGCTAGTCTGTGTTATTGAAAATATTCATTCATCGGTGGTTAATGCATATATTTCAGTCAACTGGTGTAAAGTTAATCAGTTCAGTGTAATGATTTATTCAAAAACAACATTATGTTTTATAAATCATTTAACTGAATCCTGATTTTCCTTTCCATGTTGACTTCCCTCCCGCTTCCAGGCCCGCCCCAACAGCATGATATGGATGTGTGCGTCCGTGTGGGCTATGGGGCCCCAAACGGAATTGGGGAAGAGTGATGGTCGACAGGGTGTGACCTGGGGTCACTGGTCGAGTCCATTCTCTTTTTTAGGGGTGCTAAAATGGTTTTTGGGGGCAATTTCTCTTCTCAGAAGGAAAATGCATATATTTCAGTCAACATTGGAAAGGAAATCAGGCTTCAGTCAATGATTTAAAAACATAATGTGTTTTTTTTTAATGAATAATTTTGTTTATGACTTATGGGCAGTCATAAGCAAACAATATCTATTGCCTATTGCTATTTTCTGCACCATGAGCCGCTTTTCTAGCAGGATATGTGGCGCATTATAAATGTATATTATTCTATTATTATCACTTTTGTTTATTCAGTGCTGTCAGACTCGTATTTCAGTGGTCCAGAACATGTACATGACCGTCATAGCACTCTAGTATGCAAACATTTCTGAGACCCTTAAATGATCTTTGACCTCTTAGCTCTGAGCAACCATATACCCACTCAAAGGTATGATCTTATTGATCAATGTTGGCGAATACCCTCATTTCTTTACCACACAAGCAGCATATTTAAGAATTTGTTTGTGTAGGAGGCCCATCGATCCCAAATTCTGTATGTCTGTTCCGTTTGTGTGTGTGTTAAAGTTTGAGGTATAACCTTTTTCGAATTGCTGTGTGTGAACACCTTAACCAGGTCATAGGTCAAACGCAGAGGACTTTTCATGTCATTGATAGGGTTAAGGTCAACATCCCAATTCATGGTGATTAGAAGGCAACTTGTGTAGAGAAGTGAAGGAAAGGTTGATCATGATTCCTGAAAGCAGATGAATCTTGAAACCACCATTGAACACCATGTTTTTAACAATGACCTCAATGATCCCTATGTGACCCTTGACCGCATTATCAACCCACTGTAGGATCAGCTAAGCAAATTTCTAACCATTTCTCTGCAGGATATAACATTTTAAGCATTTTTGAAGCAATGACCTATATCCTCAATGGTCCCTTGACCCTCTAACCCTAAAACCAACCCCCAAACAACAAACAAACTAAAAAATTAAAAAAGTTAAAAAACTTAAAATGCATTTTAAAATTTGCAACAATGACCGTATAAATTATTTTTGAATTTATCCTTGCTCTGCTGTAATTTATTATAGTGCATTTATCTCGTGTGCTCTGCAATTTGTCTTTGTAGAGCCTTTATTCTTTTGTTGTTTACTGTTTTGTTTGGTGTTCTTTATATCATTCAAGTGCACATTGCATGTACTGTGCAGCTCTACTTCCAAACTTTCCTGGCCTTGTTTTCTGCAATTTCATTGTAGCCCTAATTATATGCTGTTGTTGTTTTAATTGTTGTTTTAATTGTACGCTTTCATTCACCATTTTGCTAATCTTTCTATTTTGAATTTATTATGTCTGTGTCTATTCTCTTTGCAACCATGAGCGCGTTCTAGCAGAAAGCGTCTCATGGGGGGCACAACTTTGCTCCATTTTGTCTGAACTTGACGAAATGCGCGCATAGCGCGCAAATCCTGCAAATTACTTTAATTTTCCCAAATTTAGGCTGAACTTGTCGAAATTCCCTGAAAAAGAGGGATCAAAACGCTATTTTGGTCCATATCTTCCCGCTTTTTCAGAGCAGAGGGGGACAACTTCCCCCCTGCCCTGGACCTGCCCCCTCCCCCCCAGTCGGTACGCCACTGTAGTCATGTTTATATTAAGTTTCATGGCGGTTGCTAATAGCCCAGAACCCCAGATTTTGCCAGAAGTGTGGTTCAAAATTTTGTGTTTGTAGAAGGTTACTATTTCTCAGTGACCTTGTGAAATCGAAGGCTATGAAGTGGTTTTGGTTGGGAAGTGGGGTCAAGATAATTCAATCAAGATAAAAACCTTATTATAATTAAATCAGGTCTCCCCTTTAAATTTGTTACATGACCGATGTCTGATAAAAACATCGGTTTGTTTACTACCTTTAATGTTTTTATTTACCCACAACACACTTTCTGAAATATTGAATATTTAAATTTTAATGCAATAGTCCACACTTGTCCATTGCCATTAACATATGCAGGATCCTTGTTGACCTCAAGAGAGGTGTCTACTACCAAAAGTGTGCCATGACCCCGATTGCGAGCACAGAAACTAAGTCCCAGAGCACCCCATCCCACCAGACTTTCTCCCGCTTCTTTGATGAATTTGATGACGATGACTGTTGGCAGCCACGAGTCAGTGCGGAGCAGATGCAGCTCAATTAGTACAGTGTTCTAACATGATAACAAGGTGGTGTCAAGTTAGGAGATGCAAGAGCAGTGGAGGAAGAGTTGGGGGATCCCTGGTGCAGTTGAGGGATGGGCGTGGGCTGGCAAGATGCATCTTGATATTACTGCTGAGGAAAATGCTTAGCTGCTGTGAGTGAACTTGAAAGACATGGAATCGAAAACTGAGTTTGAACCTCTGGAAATACTAGCCGTTGTGAGTGAACCCTCCGCTTCCAGAAAAATACAGCACTAAATTTTCTCAAAGGTGGTTAAATATTGATTCGTGATCTAGGATTAGACCTCCCTGGAGATGAAAATTAAAATTATCATGAATCAGTTAGAAATATGGCCAAGAAATTCAGTGTTTTTACACAGATTTTCATTGTGTGACAATTTGTTCCCTCATCGCAACTCGCTGGTGACCTGATGAATTTAGCAGTTTTATGGAATAAATTCACTGATATGCCCTTTATTCTCGTAAAGACTGCTGATTCACAGTGAACCGAGCACTAATTACCACACTGGTGATTTTCAGCTAAGCTGTTTACAGACCGTGCTGGTGTCTGATAATTCATATACAGTACTGCGGATGGCATTTTATTGCTCACATTCATCAACGCATATCATGCATGCTGCATTTTAATCTATAAATATGATATGTGGGTAGTGGTAGTTCAGTATTAAGCATGTCGTGTCACTCTGTCATTACCAAAGTGCATATTATAAAGTACCTCATTTGCATATTTGTTCTGATTGGCCAATATAAAAAAGGTGGCTCACGCTGTATATTCTGTGAATGTATGGAGCACGCACGTCGAGAACCACAAAATTCTAGCATTTGTTTTGAAAATTTATTAGTTTAATTTTGGAATCAAAGAACACATGTTGTGTATGCATAGGTGCCTTTTTCTATGTTGAGAACATGCACCTACGTACCCGAGTTACCTACCAAAAAGAGAGAGAGTGAGCGAGAGAGTGCCTTCGAGGCACCAGAAAAGTTGTACTTTACTAAAATAACCAATTTTTTTAAGTTAGCATGCTTTACCTATCTGAGTAAGCTAGAGCGCGCATGCGCAGGCACAGTGGCGTAGCTAGGATTTTCATATTGGGGGGGGCCAGTGTCGCATCTCAACCGACAGAAAATGGGTAGGGTCCAGGGGCCCGCTTTAGGGCCCCTGTTGGGGTCCAGGGGTGAAGCCCCGGTGGGGGTCGAGGGGGCGAAGCCCCCTGAAAATTTTGGGTTTTATATGCTTTAAATGTCTTCTGCGGGCTCAATTTTTGTACGATTTTGTAAAATTTACTTGTTGCACACTGTCCATTGAACTTTAAACCTATACTTTGCCGACAATCCGGCCTGCAAGTGCCATGACCTGAATTTTTCAAGTGAACCGACGGGCTCATCTCAACCGACGAAATCAATTATTGGGGGGGCCGCGGCCCCCCGCCCCCCCTCTGGCTACGCCACTGCGCAGGCACCAGATATGCAGGCACCAGAAATATATGTTTGCAAAACTTTGTTTTGGTAGGAGAGAGAGTGCCTTCGAGGCACCAGAAAAGTTGTACTTTACTGAAATAACCAATTTATTGGAAAGTGACATGTTTTACATGATGATTTTGCTTAGAGCAACATTTTACATGTTTGTATGACTTTGAGCAGACATTCCTCACATTGGGCTGCAAGTAGTTTACTCTTGTGCATACCAAAATGCAAACAATTAAACCTTTTACAACTAGTGCACCCTGATTGCATATGTTTGCAAAACTTTGGAATCTTTTGTGAAGAAATTTGCAAAGTTGGAGTTAAGATAATGAGTTTGACAAATTTTGAGCATTTTGTGTTACTGTTTAGAACATTTGTAGAAGTCAAGTCCAGAATCTTTACATATCATGAAAAGTAAAGGAGAATATATAAGACATTACAGACACTACTCGGGTGTCAAATTTGGTGTAAGAGTGTGGACCAAAGCAAATATCTGTTAATGAAAAAGCTGCAACTGAAACAGTTAAAATTTATCCTTATTGCATTAAAGGACTGTTTAAATACTTAACCGCATCTGCAAAGTGGTGCCAGAATTGCAGTGTCTTCCCAGAATACCGCATTGCAGTGTCTTCCCAGAATACCGCATTGCAGTGTCTTCCCAGAATACCGCATTGCAGTGTCTTCCCAGAATACCGCATTGCAGTGTCTTCCCAGAATACCGCATTGCAGTGTCTTCCCAGAATACCGCATTGCAGTGCCGCAATGGACTTGTGGTGCATTGCGGGGTTGCGGCATGAAAGTGATTGATATATCGGTACCGCAATGCAGATGCGGTTAAGTATGAACGGACCTTTACTCTTAAATTCTATTCCCAATTGACAAAGCAGCTCATAGACTTCAAATGTTGTTTTTTCGTCCATCCTGATGGTGAAATAAAATTATTGGACTGGATATTCTTTTACACTTACTTTTCTAACCCTGTTTAGAGTTAGGGCAGAGGGCACATGTGGTCCAGTGGATAAAGCGCCCGACCCGCACCCCAAAGGTTGTGAGTTCGAGCCCCACTGAGGCCAATGTGTTTCGCCCTTGAGTAAGGCGCTTTACCTCAATTACTCCTCTCTACCCAGGTGTATAAATGGGTACCGGCATTATTCAATGTTGGGAAGGTAACAGACTCGCTGTAGAGGAGGTGTAACGATCCCCCTACAGCAACATTATAATATGGTGGAGTCTGGCCCAATCGCTTCGAAAGAGAGATTGGCACTCCGTTCCTGTGTACACAGGTCCGTCCCCTTTACCTCTACCTTAGAGTTAGGGTTTAAAACAATTCTTGTGTGAAAATGTATTAGTAATTTCTTGACTTAAAACGCAATGAACAATAAAGTATAAATAGACATTGGCAGGTTGACCGAAATGAGCAAGCTCGTAAGGATGGCCACCATATCACAACAAACATTGAAAACAAGACGAAACCGGTGCATAGAATGGCATATTCATGATGCAATTAGTATATATATATATTTTACGATAAGAGACATATGTGACAGATTACTAGTCATAAGCTAAAACAAGATATTTCTTGTAATGTTTCTTAAACTTAGAAAGAGTACAATGTATTAAATCTAGAAACAACAAAATAAGCACTTTGAAGCCTAATTTGGCGGTAGATGCATGAAATCGACGATAATGAAGCCTACTGAAGTAATTTTGGTCCATAATTCATGGAAACACCAGTGATTTTAATGCATTTAGTCTTGGTAGGGTGAATTTGAGTAATCATTATTTTGTGTAAAAAGTTGGATATAACTGAAAAAAATCGCAGGTTTTTCAGAATGTTCAGGTTTCTGTAAATCTCTGCTGTAAAGTTGGAATTCTGTGAGATTTCTTTGTCTTTTATACTTAAAGTCTGACTCAGAGATTTCTGAATATAATTTTTTAAATATACTAATTAAAAATAATCAACTAGAACTCAAGATAGTCACCTAGAATGCTCAATTCCAAAGTTTGAGATGAATCAGAGTTTTCGTTTTGATGCAGTAAACATTTATGTGTATATAACAGTGCCATAGGATACTGTGTATAACAACATTTCCGGATCCGGAATTTTAAAACAAAGATGTGATTTTCTATACGAAGGACTTCGATTTGAGCTTAGCTATTTCACACAGTGATTAGTATATGGACAAGCATTATGTACATGCAAAAAACACAATTTGTCTGAAAATTGAGGGCGCCCTCATCGGGAAATCTCTGAGTCAGCCTTTAAATACTTCAAGCAATAACAGCACATGTTTTGAAGAGCCTCCCAATTTTCAAAAAGAAATTGAGATTTTTGCAGTTGCATTGGTAACTGGCTAGTAAACTATGTGAATGGTAAAGCTCGAACATGTCTATGTACCTCAAAGAAGGAATTTTGTTATTAGGATAATATCGTATAGCGATAATTCAGCGGCTGCTGGAAAGGTCCTTCCAAAATGATATAGCCAGGAAATAGCACAGTGTACCATGTACGTGTCTATGCTCATCCATTAGTTGTTTCCATTGCTTCAGGCAAGTCATGTAATAGGCAGCTTTCATGAGGCGGCATTATTTTCACAATGGACGGACAGAAATTTGGCGTTTCCAGTTCGCTGTTAAATTACAATAGAGGATCCCGATTCTATATACAAAATAACTTCGTTTATGACAAATACACATTTTTGATCATTACCATTCATAGGTATAGTTAACAAGACAATTACCAACACAACTGTGCAAAAATCTCAAATTGGGGCAATCTTCAAAATGTAAGCCTTGCTGTGGGTATTAGAGTTAGTATAAGGTTTATAAAAATCATGTAAAAATAATTTCAGAAGGTAATGACTTAAAATTATGATGGGAAAAGTGAATCAATTCATTTTACATTCAGATGTCCAGACATCCAAATAACAGAGTAAAAAAAATCATAAAATTATGATGACAAAACTATCAATTCAATTTCCTTCCACACATCAAGTACTAGAGTAAAGTTTAGAGTATTGTAAGCATAAAATAATGAATTGTCAATGTTTAGAAAGGTATCGTAATTACTCTGAAACATGCTGGATGAGGGTACAGTGAACAGAAAGTGTGAAGCAGGAAAAATGGGTCGCCTTGTTTAAAATGTTTTACACTATATCTATGTAAAAAGTAACATATGTAAATTTTATTTAAACTTTTCCATGTTTTTGAATTTGAAATTGCATTGTTTTAAATGCAAGTTTGAAATATGTGTTTGTAGTTATGGACAATGTGTTGGGTCCTATTTACCAATGTATTTGCTCAGTCAGTTGAGACATTTTGTATTTCTTAATGGTGAACATGATTTGGAATGTTTAAATCATTTAGAAAAGCAGTGTAGCATGACTTATTTTGTTAAATTCTGTAAGGCCTTTGCTGTTATATTTGGTTCTTCTGGAGCAATTCTGGGACTGTGGAGAGCAAAGGTCATTTATTCTCAGTGAATTTGTCTACTATGAAGGTTAAGGAATACTTTTAGCTGTGTTGCACTGTGTGACGTGTGGGCGGGGGATCCAGGAGGGTAAGTCCATACACATGGGGAACAGTGAAAAAAATGCTTGGATTGATGTAAAAAGTAACCAAGTCCCATCTTTCTTCAAAAGCAACAAAAATAATTTGCACAAAACTCATAAAAATGCCCAAAGGTCTAATCGTGTAATATTGTGTTGAATTCTTTAAAAAAAAAATGGTCTCAATTGTATCTGTCCACAGGATTGCAATAAAAGTATTGGCACTCGTATTTTGTTCAGATAAAGGATAAACTCGGTCAATGCCAATGTGATTGATCTCTATTGGATCCCTTAATTTTAGAAATTATTGAGCATGCATTTGTGGAATCCCTGTGGAGAGATGACCAATTTGAGACAATTTTAAGGAAATCAACACCACCACATTAACGGTTTGACCTTCGGTGAATGACTTTGACATTTGATGAGTTTTTTCTTATATTTTCCATAACCATAATTTATGCTAGTGTGTAGTAATCAACTAAACTTTTTTGTGGGCCGCCGGCTATAGCTGGCATGACCATTTAGCAGTCCGTTGTGCATGTGTGTTTCACTAAATTGAGTTTTTTTTAATTGACCTCAATTGAAAAGTTGAAGTTCAATTGGAACCAAACTTGTGTCCATAGATGCACCATGGATCTCCATGTTAGAGGTCAAAGGTCATGGAGTGGCCCACAGCTTATATTCTTTGAATATAGTGAGCGCGAAAGCCTGGCGGAGAGAGAACCGCGAAATTCTAGTTAATCTTTGTAACAAGATGGACACTTTGGTTACCTTTAATCATTTTGTCCCCCTGGTGCTTCCGCAGAAGGGGGATTTTGTCATAGCAAAATTTGCGGCGGTGACAGCGGCATCTGTCCATCCGTCTCCACCTGTAACCGTCAGACCCCATTTTCGATCTTGATGACACAAGTTTTCTGCTGTTATTCCCCAGGAATACTGTGCAAAGTCAGTCTCAACATTCTCACTACTTTTCAAAATAACTGCAAAGGTGAACTTCTACCAGATCCCAATATCCAAATTTGACAAAAAACTTTTTGTGTGGGTATACTCGGGGCCAGAAACCCTTTGACGAACGCGTACCACCTGGTTGTAAAAGGTGGTGGAGCTATCAGTGCATATGACGCATGGTCGGTGACCCAGCAGACCGCTTTGGTGGCCAATCAGGCAATTACATTTTTTCTGCAGTAAATACGCAGAGAACCAGGAAGTACGCGCTCGTCAAGGGTTTCTGTCCCCGGCTATAGTAGTGCTTGCAAGTAATAACCATGCACTGAGACATCAATATTTGTGCATATTAATGAGCTCATTCCCATAACAGTCAATGGTATCTTGCCCAGTATCCCTCATGGAGTTCATATGACATTTTGCCTATAAGGATCATATAGTCTTTGGAATTGTGGTTTTTAAATTAGTCATGATTTTAAAGCTCAAAAGTTGTTATAAACTTTTAATCACATATTCATGACTGACATCATGGCAGTAAAAATGCCCAGCTTTAAACGTAAAACATTTTGCCACTGTTTTAAGAATGTTGTAACAAAGTTAAGTGTGGAGACTTGGTTTGGCTTGGAAAACATTTTGCTGAAAAAAAACATTAAAGGGACATAATGACATGAAAAAAAAATTGACATAATGAAAAGGACCATTACTGAAAACACTTCCAAAAATTAAAAAAAGCAAAAAATAAAAAAAATAAATGCTGTAAAAACAGGAAGAGTTCCAGGGGTGGAGGTGGCAGTTTGTGGCAATTTCTGGAACAGAAAAGCAAGGTGTTCACATCCCTGACAGAATTTACAGTGTATCTAGCATGTTTTGCGGCACAATTCAAAAGCATTCAGACCGGGATTCAGGCATTATACTTTAGGCTTGTAGTAAGATATTGATCTGGCAAGTGAAAGATGGATTAGCTGGGATTAGCATATTACAAGAGCATGGTTGGGTCTGTGAGTGATGACACCAGATTCAAGTTTGGTAAATGCAGGCAGTAATGTCAGCATCCTTGTTCCAGAAATTGCCACAAACTGCCACCTCCCCCCCCCCCCCCCCCCCCCGGAACTCTTCCTGTTTTTTACTGTTTTTATAGAAAGTAAACATCCAAATTGTTTTCAAACTCGTGGAAGTGATTTCAGTAAGGGTCCTTTTCATTGTCAAATTTTTTTTCATGCCATTATGTCCCTTTAAGGTAGGATCATCGGATAAAATGGTCTTACAGAAAAATGACCATAAAATCAAAACCCCTAAATTAAATTTAGTCCCAACTTGACTATGGTAAGGATCGGACTTTCCTCCACATATTTATGCAGTTTCAAGACTACATGATTTGTTTTAGTGTTTTTATTTATTTTTAAAAAAATCCCTAATTTTTACAATAAATAATTTTTCACAGCCTAAATGGAAGGTGCTTTTAAGCTGAAACTCCAGGGATGTGTGTATAAACAAAATACCTAAAATCTCACGTTGGCTTTTTGGAATCACTTGCTTAATTCTTTAGAAAAAAATATTTTAGGCAAAAATTATTTAGGGAAAATTGAAAACACCTATTATTTAAAATAGAAACTCAATCTGCAAAATCTAACATGAGAATTTTTCCAATTTGATTTTCTTTCATATGACACCTTATTCTTCACCAAAAGGAGTTGTAGTTTCTTCTAGGAAAAATTATGAAAAGTGGATACTTCAGTATTTCTAGAAATACTTAAACAAAAAAGTGTTGTTGCGACCACCTGTTCTTGTTTTTGATGACACACAGAAAAATAAAAAAATGTGTGGATTTTTTATATTTCTTTAACCATTAGAAACAAACACCAATTTTATAACTCATCAGTTACTTGAGAAATAATTGAAATAAAATGTGTAGTTTTTCACAAAATTGCCCATTTTTCTATACTGCCAAAATCAGCCCCTGTACAAAGTCTATGGGAAATTGAAAACGCATTAGGTGACAAAAACGTCTTTTTGGAAAAAAATAAAATTTGGCACACGTTTCTTTCACCAATACCAAGATTTAAGGAGAATTTCAACAAGATCTGGGTACGAAGCCGTAGCCGATAATCCTACCTTAAAAATAATGTGATGTTGTTAAATTTGAATGTTGAAATGTTATATGATTGCACATAGAACAGTTACATGACATTGTCTAGCATTTATAAAATGTTTTAATTACATTTTGTGTTTGATGGATAGGTTAAAATTATTAATTGTTGAACTGATGTGAAATTTTGCTACATTTTCTAACATGTTATATTTCTGTATATTTGCAATATATTTACTAAGAAATTAAAACAAATTCAACTCAGTTTAGCACTCTTGTACTTTATTCATGCATAGTCTACAGGGATGCAAATTCGACGAGAATCGCTGAATCGATTCTCGCAGTGATTCTCGTAGCATCCAGATATGAGAATCAGTTTCTCCCATTGAATGATGTATTAAGTGTTATTATTTCAAGTAAATTTGATTCTCGCAAACTCAGACGAATTTGCACCCCTGATAGATAACCTCACTGAATATAAAAGAGCACCAACAGTGCAGTAGCTACAGGAGCTTCTTGGTATTTGACATCAAAATAATGTGTACAATTTTGTGACAACAGTCAATATGGTATTTTTTTAGCATGAAGAACTTGTTAAGATTTGCATGATTGCAGAGTTTATAGTGCAGAAACTTTGAATGATATCTTGTGACTAGGGCTGTACGCAAGATCTATTTAGGGGGGTGCGGGACTTTAAAAAGTGGACCATTTTTTATGAGGTCAAAGCTCACATACTAAGTTCAAAGGTCAAGTTGTAAGATCTGGGGGGACCTGTATTGAAAAGTTTGTGAAGTCAAGTTGGAACCAAGCTTTGGACCTATCCAGCTGCAAATTCTTTGATCATCATGAACTGCACGGAAGCATGATAATTGATAGGACATTAAGGCTGATTGAGAGATTTCGAAATAAACTTTATTTTTTATCTAAGTCACTAAATAAAGTATAGTCACTATATGCTTTAATCCATAGTTTGAGATGAAATCGGATATTCGTTTTGAGGTAGTAAACATTTGTATAATGCCACAATGCCTGAGGATACTGTGTATAACAAAAATTCGCGATCCCGGAATTTTAAAACAACTTTGTGATTTTTACTTTCAGCTACTGCTATATTGGCAGTAGTGATTAGATGTGGACAAGCATCATGTATAATGCAAAAAACATGATTTGTTTGAAAATTGAGGGCCCCCTCTATTGGGAAATCTCTGATCTAGAGCCTTTATGCAAGCATTCCAGTGAACTAAAAGACCAATTTATAACAACAAAGAACTCACCACTCTCGTTCAATACTAACCCAAAAGTAAACTCTAAAAAGCTGGAGTCCATATCGTTGACAAGGTGGCAACGAGAGATTTTGAGGCACCCAATATTGTGTCATAATATGTAATTTCTAATAAAATTAAGACACCCCAATAGACTTCTTACCTTGTATTTCGCTACGAAATGCCTTAAAAGAGGAACTTTGATTTGATTATGTGCAATATAAAACAGAGGCTAAATTTTGTATTTGCTCCTATACGAAATTATAAATTTCACTATTTTTGTACAAAAACGATTTCCACCTTAATCCTTTCAGATGGGATATTTTGATGGCAAGCTATTACTCAGGGTAAAATCAGTACTTTTGATTTTTTAAGGCACACCTGTATGTGGAAATCTCTCGTGCACCTTGAGGGGGGTGGGCACGTTTTGCTACAACTGTGGCAAAAAACCTTGATTGGTCATGGTGTCAGAGTTTTAGATTTGAACCATCAAAAACATATAAATAATGCTCCAAGATCCTATGTTTTGGCAATCGCTCCAGAGCGGTATTAGTTTTGTTGGGGGGGGTGGTGGGGGGATTTTTTTTATTTTTTGTCTGTTTGTGTTTTTGTGTTTTTTAAATGTTATCAAGGATGAGAATTGCAAATCTGGCACTCAAATCCTCGCTGGTCAATCAATGCATTTTTTTCCATCAATTACATACAAATAGTAAAATATTTTTTTTTTAAAAGATTGGTCTTGTGGTAGAAGCCGACCTCCATGATACAGTTGTGCTGGGTTTCGATGTTGTTCCTGTCCAAAACATTTTTGTTCAGGTTAGAGGGAAAATCCTAAGTCAAAAAATCAATAGCTGCTGGGCTGTGCCCTTTGGATGTTAGTGTGTGGGAAGACCTTTCTCCTGAAGCATGTTAGATATCAAAAACTACCGCATAAGGAAATGAGAGCATGAGCAATAGCTTTCTTTTCCTTTCCTCCCCCTCCCACCTTCTGGCTCCCTTTTTCCTTTGCTACTTCCCCTCCTCACATGTAACACTGTCTGCCACGTTCTGACCCTACTATATGCTTTGTATGAGAGTTGAGGACAACCAATACAATGGCACAATACTATCCCAACACAGCATCCCTCTCTTGGTGGTTCTCAAACCCACTCATTGTCAAACTACACAACCCAGTTCTATTCATATTTTTCAAAACATCACTATTTTGAAAATGTCCGCAAAGCTAGGCCTCAGAGAAACTCTCTCCCACGAGTCTCCAAGATTACCTTGTCGAGTTCTCAACCCAGGCACATTAGGATTTCTTTAGTATATCTGCCTTAGATTGTGGATGCTGCACCTCCTGGTACCATGACCTCGGTGTTACAACCTCCCACATCAATGGGTATGTCTGGTTCCAAGGTTTGTATCCTCGCTTCCCTTGCAACAAGACAATTTTGGAGGTACTTCCCAAGAGGTTTTTTCTTCGTCACTGCAACTGCTGTGTCGTGAGGAACCCAATGACCTGGTGCTCTGGTCCGACCCCAATGTACTTGACATCGTTCCAATAGGCCTTAGGGTGTTCACTCTCAGCAACCATAGAGACAAAAGTTTGACATGCGTACTAACAAATCCCTGCATCTTCCAAAATATTCAAACAGCACCCTCGTACATCTCCGCCATGGAATTGATTGGGGAAACTGAAAATTTTCTTTGTTCGTGCATCTTTAACAAAGGCAGGTTCCTGTTCAAAGTCAGCTGATAGAGTGACAGGTGATCATCACACCTCAGGGAACATTTTCCAATTCTTTTCATGACGAATTGTTGCGAGGTAGTCCAAAGATAAGATCCAAAGAAACATGACCAGGGAAGAAGGGACGGGGACAGCTTCTGTGATGCACTGAAGAGATCTTTTGCTGTGTGATCTCTGCCTAGAACTCTGAGGTCAGGGTGTTTAAGAGCTTTTATTCCTAAAGATATTCTGTTAATCCTTATAGGAATGAGAAGTGAACACAGTGTCATTTAGGGGTGTTTCATAAAACTGACCAGGTTTTATGCATTCAACAACTTGGTGGAATAAAGCTGTAAATTGTTTAAAAATAGGTTGTTGAATTCAGTGTTTCCGAAACCGGTCAGGTACGGGAAACAAACACCCAGTAAATTTAATTATCTGCAAACTCATACGTGGTTTCAAGCATATTGATCAATACTCATAATCCTAAGATCAGTTTATTTTACCAATTTATAGACTTAAACATATATTTGTCCTTAGTGGATGAGCCAAAGGAGATTCTAGTACTGTTCAGCTACCTCAATAGTACTCTACAATCCGGCATGTATGGATGAGAAACACTACAAAATGCTACAAAGAAAAAGTAAAGTAAAGCTAAGTCACAGACACCACAAAACATATAGCAGCATGTTTGGGGAAACAGCTTTTAGTAATCATTAGGTTGGGATTAATGGAAACTCCTATCAAAGTGATTTGCTTGACAGGATAAATAACTATGTTTCATAAAAGTTGCCACGGGCTCATATGGAAGTATTCTATTTCTAGTAATTATTTTTGCACCACATTGGTGAAATGAAGGAATGATTTTTTGCCCGGGCGAAAATCAGGAATAGATTAACTGAAATATTTTGGTTTACAAACAGGATATGGGACTTAACGAGTCAGTAGGAATATGTTCAAACTTAAGAAACTTGTGTATTAATTCACACACACTACAATACTGAAAAACAGATTTGATGTCAGAATGATTACTATTTCAAATTTATTCTAAAAACAATTTAATTCCAGGTTAATTCCCTTTGACTGAAGTATTGATCCACCCAGCACCTTTCGGATCAATTATTATCGTTTATGTCCAGATAGAAACCAACAAAATCAATGATATAGAAAAGTTTTCACTGTAAACATACTTCCAAAATCTGGCAAAATGAAGCGTATTGTGTGCAATAAATTTTGGAGGTGAAAGGTAGTCACTACCATCGTTACGTCAATAAAAAAAAAACATATATTTCCACTGCAGTTTTTATTCAACAAAGTGAATATTAAAAATTGTTTAAAAAAGCAAAGTACTTGCAGAATGGTTCATTCCAATTGGACTGAGTATGTTCTTTGTTGGACTCTCGTTTAAGTTGTGAACAAACAATTTAAAGACATGCAAGTAATTGTTATAGGGCCCTTTCACGGAAGATTAAATTGTGTTGAATGGACTTTGGTTTGCCCCCAGATCATCCTGGCATATAAAGAATACAATACATACACCTGGTGCACCTGAACATTCCACGTGATTTCTGAGTGATTCTTTTTTGTATTTTATGTATGCTGGGTTGGTCCTGGGAGGACAAGTCTGGCCCAAATTAACCTATTGACCTCTTGTGAACAGGTCCTTTACCTGCTGCTTTGAATTCCTTCATCTTCTTGGTTTAATTGAGGTAGGATTTGGCCTCCATGGTGATCTCGGCTCACAACCTATAGCAACCGCTTAGCAACAGTGTCAATCACATCATGGAGAGTAGAAGGAAGAGCAAGGACTGGGCGTCCTCAACGAAGAAAATGGACCTTATTTGGCGAACTCAATAAGCTTCAACAATGTGGCAGTTTCAGTCAATAAACATTGGCGCATTCTGGCGTGATCGGTTCCACGGTCAATGTACTGTTGAAATGGCAGTATGGATCTTGTTGGCAGAAAGGCCAGTGTACATAGAGAGTAGCACTCTTCGTGCCATGGCATGCCGAATGGCAAGGGAAGGAAATTGTTTAGTTTGATTTGAGGAAAGGAAAGAAGGGAAAGATAGTCTTGAAGGGGGTATTGCAGATCAGGGATAGGGCATTTGTGACTGAGATGTCAGAAGAGAGAGTGTGTAAGCGGACTCATTCCAAGTTTGACTTCAAAAATACTTTCTGGCTCCTGCTAAAAACATCAAGGCCTGTGGAAGGATACGATGGGAATAGATTAATTTAGCGGAATACAGAGATAAATGATCAATTTAAATAGAAGGCTAACAAACGTTCTCTGTTTACATTTCAGAGGAGGGGAATCATCCAGTAGGTTCACCCTACATCAAAGGCGTCGTGGATGCTATTTGAAAATTTTGAATTTGTGGACATCAATGTTTGACACAGAGTGGGAAACAAATTACACCTTTTCCTTCGAATTTAAAATGAACATGTATTGCCACATCAGCAATTGATTATGTGACCCCACGGGGAAATCATGACCCGATGATATTGTACAACAAATATAAAAAATTCCAGTTTATATTAGTTATCATCACAACAAGTGGCACAAACAAGCTATTTAGGGCATAGGTGAAACTCAGGTCAAGTGACTCTGACTAAAAATTTTTTTTTTAAATTGTTAATTAGAGGGCATATTTAATTAGTCCAATTATTTCCAAAGTTAAATTATATTTCTTTTTGTCTTAATTACATAAGGTTTCATCATTAAAGATTATTTCCAAGTATGAAATTAGTAACTATTCTATCAATATCAGAATTGGTGAAAATCTATTGCTGCACAAGGCAGCCATCTTAGTGGGTTTAGTAACAATTACATATTAATAGCTGCCATATTACATTAATAAACTTAATCTAAAGTTTTGGACATTTATATATATACTATGAGAATGCGAGGTCTATATTAAGATATTTAGTCCATCTAGAAGGACCCTCATTCCCCCACTGACCTAGCCACCGCGCTCGGTGGCTAGGTCACGGGGGGGGGATGAACACAGGAGGAGAACGAGGGTCCTTCTAGATGGATTAGGATATTTATACCATATCTTGGGCCCAATTATTTTAAGTGCTTTGGAAGTTACATCAACAAAATGGATGTTAATACTTAATTAGCTCAATTTTTCTGGAAAAATAAAAGCATTGGCAGCCTTGAATTCTGTTGTTCTCTCAAGTTAGCCCAGATGACTACAAGCATGTAACATTCTACAATTTATTAGTTCTTTTTTATTTTAATCTTAAAGCATAAAATAATTTGTTTTTTGCACAAATGGCTGAAAATATGCCAAATTGAGCAAGCGTTTTTGGGCATAACTCAAAAACCAAAAGTTGTTTTTCAAAAAATCTTTCAGTTCTGATTTGCATTCATCAATCTACTTCAAACGGGCTATATTTATAAGTATTGAACAAACTTCAAAAAAGTTGTCATGCTGAATTACAAAAAGTTGGTTCACGTTATGGTGACAGTTACATTGATCGAATCCATGGTTTCCTACTGTCAGGGTATTGAAAAGCACAACACATAGTCCACATGGCCATAAGTTGGTTTGTTTACATGCTGCAATTGCCTCAAAAATAGTAAATATGAGTGAAACTTGACCTAAATCACTTTTAGTTGTGACTACTAAGTCCAAATTTCATATTTCAATTTCATAAAAATCAAGGAAAAAGAGGTTTGTGCATTGTATCACAAAACATCACATAAACAAATAGCACTGCCACTCACCACTGTCAATCATGCCCACAATGACCAATGTTGACTCGAGGGTTGTTGATAAATTTAAAAGGTGTGAAATGGCGTGCTTGATCATCTCTCAATTCAGTAGCCTAGAATCTTGTTATATAACATTATTGCCCAGTAATTACAGTCTTTGTATTCGAGTAGTGCTACTCCTGTGACCTGTCAAATGAAAGTAAACATGCATGCATGATGTCAACAACAAAACACAGCTCACAGGTGGGTGTCTCTGGTGACACTGCACATGCCGGTGAAAATATCACAACTTAACAGAAACAAAAGAACTGTTTCAATAGATTAGCTAAGAAGATTTCTCGGTGAAGCAATATTTGATAAGGTATCCCTTTTCTTGCTCAATGTTAACACATGTTAAGATTGCATACAGCAGCAGCCGAGCAAGTTATACATGTGCGCGATGCATGTGAAAAGCAAACATAAACATGAACTCTGACCTCCCATTTGGGCTTTAAATTTATCACCCAAGATGTGCAAAAAAAGTAAGCATCTGTAATTCAAATATTAATCACCATTCCTTCTTTGTAAATCATTTCAGTAAAACATTTTAGCTGCTTTATTAACTGAAAAGAATATAATGTAATCTTCATTTCTTTTCTAAATTTGTAAGTAAATCAATTAATTATAAATGCAATTTATTTTCACAAAGCTAAGCAGGTTTATTGGTTTAAAAATAAAAAAAATAACATGAAATTTCTTTTAAGTTGTATACACTGGACAATGAAAGCAATGATTTGATTGAAACACAATATACAATACTTAATGTAACATTTAATACAAATGATATAGTATGTTGCAAAACCAATAAAATTAGTTTTATTCAAAATATTAGCCAAAATAATCCAGAAACACCAGCCTAATTTCCGGCAACAAACGCAAAATTTATCGAGCGGAGGATCTGATAGTGGAAGTTCTCTAGCTTCGAAATCTCATCATTTTTATGACTTTGCAAAGAAAAATCCAATTTATAACAAACACAGACAGTATTTATAAATTTTAAACAATGAGTGAATTGAGACATAGGGAGGGGCACGGCGTGCAAAAGGCAGCGGACGAGCAGAAAACTGCTGAGTCGTCACCAGCTCCTGAGCCTGAGGTTGAAGCTCAGCAGGCGCAGGCTACGCCTACCACGGATGAAGCTGCAGATCAGCAACAACCACCACAGGCAAATAATGCAGAAGAATCGCAAGAGGTAAGCTAAGTAATTAAAAATGTTAATATTTATTGGCGATCCTGTTGTATGGGTCCACGATCACATCCCGAATCATGATATAGGGAAGAAAAATAAAAAAATTACTTCTCCATCACATCAGCCGACAAGGCCCGTTGACCTTTGCTTTGGCTTTGCCAACAAGGTTAAATCATAGAGGGCATGGCTTTGATTTGAATACATGGCCATTTTCTTACTCACGTGGTATGCTGGTTTCATACTTTTTGTTGTGCTGTCGCAGTGTCGCAAAACCACAAGTTGTCGTGTTGTCGCGCTACTTGCTGTTTTTTGTCGCCGCGACAAAAAGTGCTGTCGCGTGTCGCTGCGACAGCGTCGCGAGTATTTCATACTTTTTTCGTGGTTTTTGCGGCAGACAGCTCAACATCATGGCGCCATTTGTTTGAATAGTCTCACCCAAATCCCAAAATGAACCATTTTATCGATGTCCCTTCGCTGCGGAGGAGTTTAACAAAATAATATGTGAATACTTCGTGCATTTTCATTGGTCAGTTTTTACGGCATCGGATGGTGTCGCAGAAAAGTTGAGTTCAAGTCAACTCTTTGTTGTCTGTCGCAGGGAGCAGCACGACAAACTAATCAATTTATCGGCTTGTTGCAGCTTGTCGCAGCCTGTCGCGGCGACATGGCAAGTTTTATGGTCACGTGTTAACTACGCTTGCGCTGTTGCGCAAATTACTTGTCGTGCGACACTGCGACAGCACGACAAGCTAGTATGAAACCAGCATTAGCCTATACGGCAGCTACACCATGTCTACCGCGGCAGCTACTGCACAGTACACACTGGGCTAATTGCGAGGCAGTAGCTGCAAGACGGGGCTTACAAAGTACACAGTTATTAGATACAGTTATGTGGCTACTCTGCTGTACCAACCTCAATGGCTACCCGGTAGTTTCCCACTAGGTGGATAGAAGGTGGATGTTGTGTAGACAGTACCGGAGTAGACACGCAGCTACCACGTAGCTACTCCACGGTAACCACGACGCCATTGTTGTTGTCGTTGTATTCCTCCAGTCTTGGAGAACAGCCAAAAATATAGCTGAAATGGGTGGGGGAAATATGAAGGAAACACAAAAATTGAAAGTGTGAACCAATACACGTATTAACACATCCCCTCACTGAAATCTAATCGCTACAGCTGCAATCTTCTACACTACATCCACACGTGTGTAATCAAAAAAACAAGTCTCGTATATATGCACAAAAATAGCTCCTGGAAGCAGATACATATTGCAAGCAATGGATCACAATGTCATTGCGTAAAATGTTAATGTAATAATGTGCAGTCAAAGTTTGATGTGCCATGCTCGCTGTATGTTGATGAATGTTAATGTTAATGCATTTTGAGAGTGGATGAAAATTTCATGAAATGAGGGCGCTATACACTTGTTCTCAGTTTAGCATTTTTTGAACGTTTTTAGGAAAATCATTACGAAATTCAAATCGGGCATCATCAAAAACCCCCATATACCCGCACATGTCATAAAAAATGCAAATATAGGCCAAAAATATCTAAAAAACAAAATTGGCCATGAGAAATACCGCGCGTGCTGAGAGCCGGTGTAACCACGTAGTCGCTGTGTGCACACTATCCGTCTATGCGGCAAAAATACACGGAATCCTGGCCGACGAGTGTACGTCTAGTGGGTAGGTAATTCATGTCTACTCGGTGGTAGCTGTGTGGTAACTACCATGAAGAAATTGGCCGTGTATGAGGGAAATTATGCGGTAAAATAACAAGGTGAAGACAATTTTTGAAAACTTGTTGTGAAAACATCGCTTTTCGTCAAGGTTTTTGGCTCGAAAAACCACTAAAAGTAAAAATGCGTCTGTTTTTATCGTACTAACCTGTATTGACGTATCTATTAATCTGATACAGTAATAATTGTTTGAACTGATTCGAACAATCTACTGCGTGTGTGCGTGAAAGGCGCACTGCTGTAAACAGCGCGTAAACACAAAGATAAAAATAGGCATGCGATATGCCTGTGTACTGGTTGCACACACCGGTACTGCATATGCTTAATTCAAACAATTGTTACGGCGACTATAGAAAACGAGGTTAAATTGTTGGAAGGAGGGCAGGGCTTCGATATACAAATGTATGAGGGAAATTATGGGGTAAAACTGAAACACGGTTGCGAAGAAATGGCAGCCATTGTGAGAAATCATGGAACCAAACTCCTGAGAAAATTGGTTGATTTTTTTCTCCATATTTTGCATCACGGTCTCTGATTGGATAAAAGTCTGAAAAACTCTACGGGGGAGTAGAGACATCTATCGAAATAGCGGGGAACAAATTTGTTTTTGTCAAGCGTAATGGAACTGCGTGAAGCACTCGTGGGCTAACGTGTCAAGGATCTAACTGGATCTTATACGTTATACATAAAAGAATTTATATAGCGCTTTTCCACAGATCAAAGCGCTTAACAACAACAACAAAAATTACAGTAATTCAAACAGGTGAGTCTTAATTTGCTTTATAAAAACCTTCAGGAGTCTTAATTTGCTTTTTAAAAACCTGAAGTGATGGGGCCTCTCTGATAGAGGTGGGAAGTGAATTCCAGAGGCGTGGACCATACACAGAGAACTTATGATCGCCAACAGTTCTTTTGGTTTTAGGAATATTGAGTCTGGTGGTATCTTTATAGAGGAGTGAAGATTACGTTTGTTACAATCCCAGGTGTTGTACAGTGATGTGAGTTTGGACATATAGACAGGTGCAAAGTTATTTATGCACTGAAATGTGGCTTACTTCATGTGCCTGACGGGACAAATGTAAGCACCTTTTAGTTTTTCAAAAGCATGCAGAAAAAAATCTGCATAGCACAGCCCCAAAAGGTACACTCCAAAGCAAAGAGAACATGTCATATTTTAATTTCAAAAACACAAATTGAAACCACATGTTTAAATCAGGGTTGGCCGATTTAAATCACGTTGATTTAAATCAGTGATTTAAATCGCGATTTAAATCAAATGATTTTTTTTTAAAAATCACTGATTTAAATCACTTTTTTTGTAAAAACAAATAATTGACAAAATAATTTGTTAAAGACAATTTTAATACTTTAAATCAACTACTTTTATCAAAATAAAAGATT
>JAMKCH010016829.1:0-23588 GCA_023653785.1 Ophioderma brevispina
AGATGCATGTTTCCTGCATGGAAAAGTTAAGCATTATGTCTCTGCATGCAATCTGCACCCGCATAAACCTTACGTAAAGGTTTTAAATGATTACAAGTTTACAAAAGAAGTGAAATCCAGTTTAGTGCTTTTAAACAGTTTTTAAGAATTATCATTTGTCGACTGCAAATTATCCTTGAAGAAATTTTAACTCTGTCAATCAGTATATTCTGTATAGGTAACAATACATAAGGTAGTGGTTTTTAAGATGGATTTTCAAATGACATGCAGTCAGCTCAAACTAGACTCCTGTTGGGTCTCCTTTCATATATTCAAAATTTTCATGGCCATATTTGTTCAAATATGCAAAATATGACCATATTGGAATTGGAATGAAAATGCATTTGAATAACTTTAAATCATTGTTTGTCTCCTGGGGTGACTCAATCATATGAAAGGATGAGAGAAAAAGTTATCATTTTCATCTGACTCTGTCTGTAATTAGAGTTATGGCTGCTAAATTTGACACTGATGATCAGGTAATGGATGGCAGAGAGGGTTTATTTAACAAAGCTTTGCATACATCATTCATAGATTCAGCGCACATGCAGTTTTCATGTGCGCATTTGATTTACAGCATTGGTCAGTTACTAGAGATAGGATGAGGCCGAAGGTTCTCAGACATGTTAGAGGAAAGTGGGTCTGGTGCTGACCCAAACATGGAGCATTTTCAGGATTTCTGGTATAATTATGTGTCTCAAATTACTGAAAACTGGTATAAAGAAGGGGTGCTTTTGACAATAACCTTTAAAAAGTGTTAAATTTTGCACCGTTTCTAACAGAATTCATGAAATTTCACCACATTTTTTGGTGAACTGAATGGATACTTCTGTCTAATATCATGATCTACATGTTGTTCCTTCAGCTTACCCAACCCTATAATGCAATCAGAAACATGGCTTAAAGACATAATACATCTTGCATAACCTTGCTTGCAGATTTGGGCATTACAAAAAATACAACATTTTCTTTCATTCCTATTTTTCTATATATCCATGTTTTGCACAATCAGAAAATAGTAAAGGAACATTTTTGCGTAATCTTTCATCTTTCAGCTTTTTCCAATCATTGTTTTCTGTTATGTTGTGTTTAAGGTTTAGGCCAAGGTTGTTGTACATTTTGTTGTGGCTGTGTTTACATGGAAAGGAATTGAAACTGTTTGTAATGAAGTGGTCTATATTGGAATGTCACCCTGTGCGATACATGTTTAGTTCATATTTTGGGGCTGCAACATCTGAATCAAGTAAGATTTTGGATTTCAACTTTTTCCATTGAAACCTTGAAATATGCATACCAAAAAGCTCCAGAAAGAAGCCTTAGACATTATAAGTCACAAAATGTAACTTAGTCCATGTTTCATGTCAATTGGATGTAATTCATTTTGATCATTTCCCTGCTCTCCAATAATATAGAAAACACGACTTATACCTTCTCACGTCAGGACACGTCGGCCTTACAACTCAAAAACAATCTTTCCTCTGATCATGTAACATATTGGACGTGTACTGATCCCATAAAAACAAATCCTTTTTCCAGATCTGACTGGATCAGCCATTAGGTAAACAAATTCCATTTGAGGGGGTTAAAACTAGAGGTTAAAACAAGAGAGCCAGGGTAAAATGTCCTAAGTTTTTATGTTAAAACAAAGAGGCACTTGAATAATCATATCTGTCATTTTGCCAAAACAAGGTTAAAACCAAATTGACTTAAAGAAGACTGTTGATTTCTTTGATTATGTAAAAGAGTTCGAAGAGTATACCGAGGAGATAATATAAAACCTTGCATGGCAAAATCCAAGGATATATATAATACATGCTTGGATCATCTTTGTTAAGCTTTGTAATAATTTCTACAAGTACTTAACATGGCCTTTTTTAACAAAGAGACAACACACGAATGTACACTTGCGTACACTGGAATCCAAAACGTTTAGGTTTTGTTACGCTTTTTAAACATTTTCAATTGTTTTAGGTAAACATCACACTCGTAAAAGTAGGTAGGTAACACTGTTTTAAACACCTAAACACTAAATTAAAAAATGCGTTACTTAAAGTTAACAATACCCAAGCTTTTAAATTCTAATATATATACATGTTTTAGATTAAGATCTAACCACCATATTTAAGAAATAAATAGAGCCTACTGAATTTTGATTTTTAAATAAAATGGTGCTTAGATCTTAAAATTAAACAGGTATTCATTTAGAATTTAAATGCTTGGGTGTGTTTAATTTCCAACATTGTTGTCTCACTACACTTTACTGTGTGATTGTGAATAAACACTTGAAGTGTTTAAAAGTGTCACAAACCCCTAAACTTACAGTGTAGCACTTCAAAGGGTAACCACTGAGTGATGGAATATGTAATATTGCAATTTGCTCTAAGTTTTAGATTAAAATTTTGGTTTTAACTGCAACACTTTGTGTTTAACCTGAGTAAAATAAGCTATTTAAACCGAATATCTATATATTAATCTTAATGTAAGAGAAAGGGTAATACTGTCACATTTGTACATGCGAGTCAAATTTTACCAAAATCTATAAAATTTCATTCAATATGTTCAAATCCAATTTAGCATATGTTACACTATGGCTCAAAAATTGTCTATACAAAATGAACTTAGTTTGATGTGCAAAGGCACGGTTTGACTCACTTAAAAAGAACTGTAGTGCATTTATTATACATTACATATTCAGGCTTGTTTTTGTTTTTGTAATTTAAGTACAAAATGGTGTGGCTGTCTGTCTGTCAGTCCGGTTGCATGTAATATAGCGAGGTAGGATAACTGGAGAAGGGCAAACAAGCCCATTTTTTTGTAATTAAAAAAGCTTAATATTTTTCAATTTTGCACTTTTCTGTCCTATAATTGTATTTGTTTTTAACCATATTTAGTAGGTGTGACTGAATGTAATAAATTTTTGCTTGATTAAGAAAGTTTTTAAAAAGACAAAAAAAAGCAAAAACAAAACAAAAGCAAAATGGGCCATGTTTAATGCTTAAAATTGTTACAGAAGAAATAAATTAACTAACCATTTTAAGAGTTCATTTGATGTTAAAGATACATATTATGCTGCAATCTGTCTGAATACTGCAGAAATACATTCATGTGCATGACACTTAGCCAAAGCAATAGCATATTTTTTCAAGAGTGCCCCAATTTTTGAGATTTTTTCAGTTGCACTGGTAATTGACTAGTACAGGGTGAGTAAAAAAAAACTTGACCCGGATTGTGTCTGCCATTTTGAGTTTTTAAATAATATATATATATAACATATGTGATATCATCAGAAAGCCTATTTCATTATCTTTAATTTGCTGCAAAGATAATTCCAATCGGTTAAGTATACGCTGAGCTATAGTCTTTGAATCAAGTAGTCCCGGTTTTCACCCTATCCACTGATTTCCCATTTGAATGCAAAGCAAATGTGATTCCGTTGACAGTGCAGAAAAACCGACTGCGGATTTCAAACGACTGTAACTCGGTCTATAACCTAACCGATGTATGAATCTTGCATCAAATTAAACATAATGAACTAAGGCTTTCAGATGATATCACATATGTTTAGATGTTTTTACTTAAAAATTCAAAATGGCAATACAATCAGGGTCAATTTTTTTTTTTGACTCGCCCTGTATAATTGTTACCTGTTTGAATCTAAAGCTTGAACTTTTCAATGTGTCTGCATAAGAAGAAATTTTGTAATTAGAATATTAAGATCGGATCCCTATGGATAATCAACAACGGCCGCTAAAAATGTCATTCCAACATGAAAAAGCTGGGAAATTCACCATGTACATGTCAACGGTCATCCATTAGCTGTTCCATTGGGTCCACACAAGTCAAATTAGGATCATTTTTTCAAGATCGTGCAATTAGTTTCAGATGGATAGACAGAATGTCATGGTTTCCTCCAGTCTGCCATGAATTGGGATTGTGGGATCCCAAATCTGATTGCAAGCGTCCTCTTTTATGATGCCTCACACCTTTTGCGCATTACCACCGCTCACAGGTATAGTTTACTAATACAATTACCACCAACTTCATAAAAATCACACAAATTTGAACATTAGGGCATTCTTCAAAATTTGCTGTTATTGCTTTAAAAAACCCACCTTCCCTGCCCCTCCAAACCAGAAGGCATGTTAGATGGCAATTGCGAGTCGTGTTTTTTGTACTTGGAATGTTGAATTTCTTTTTCAATTGGATTGATAGAATAAAAGAATTCCATTTATGTCATGTGTAAGTACCGCATTTGTTATGATAAGCCTGCCTATTGTTTAAAAAGATGATGATCTTGCTTATTTCTGCACTGCACCAATTGTTTTGAGGAAGGGAGGGAAAAGAAGCAAGTTTGGAAAATTCCTCTTAAACCTTAGTACTTCACATTCAGAAAAAATTTTTAAATATAATTTACTGATTATGCAGCTGTGTCCCTACAGGTTTGCACAAGTTTGTAGAACATAATGCATTTCCTTTTACCATATGTGCCATAATTTGGTTTGTCGTAATAAATAAAATTTCATTTTAAAGATAAGATTCTTATATAAAGAATTTATCTGCAGCATTTTTAAAAAATTGAAATCCCTTTAGAAAATTTCAACCCAAATAAAACAATTTTGGATGTTTTGTTCTTTTTTAACAAAACTAATCTTTGTATTGGGCACACATATGCAACCCATAGCGAATTCACTAACATACCTCCTGATCAAAAACTTCATAATTCCATTCCTTAGTTATCAAGTTATGGCAATTGTTAATATTTCTGTTCTTTATTTGCCTGACTCTGTATGGTATCATTACTACTTCATAACAACATAGATGTTTCAACTGGGTAGTTCGCGAATGCATACTAACTTAGAATCTAAACATTAAATTTCATTCTTTTTTCAAACAATTTGGTGATCTTGATTTTGTTACATGGCAACTCATAATAGAATCCAAACTTACTGTACTTTACACTGAATAGGCCAATTTATATTGGGTTATTGGATGCACAGGAATCAAAGCTAAAAAGGTTGCTGAGCTGAATTCAAGCTAAAAAAAAAGGTTGCTGAGCTGAGGTGAAGTTCTGAACAAAACTAGAGGTGTAATACTTTTGCTCGACATCAAAGAATGGCAGCAACTATATTTGGTTTGTGTGGAAGCTAAACATCCTCTTGTTTGGTGCTTCCAAGTCAGGAATAAAGAAGAATATTTAGAAAGTCTATTTCCATGTAGGTGTTTATAATTTAACATTCATTTGTCAAATGAGACAAAAATACAAAAAAAGGGGAGGATAACCAGGCTACATATCTCTTTCCAAATTACAAGAGCTTTGGGTCCCTATTTCCTATTTGGGCATTATGTTGATAAAAAAGTTTGGTTTTTGGGAGCATTTTGAAAAATTTGCTCACTGAGTTTGGGCTACAGGTAGATTTCTTCCAGCTCCTTTTGGTTGGAATATATAGTCCTTGTATCCCCCTGTATAATTTTGGCAATGAAAAAGGGCCTGAAACATGGTGCTAAAGGATAGAACACCCATTTCCAGTTGAGGCCTTTCTTCCACGTGCCCTTCCACCAGAAAACAAAACCGAAATAAATAAATTGCTGAATTTTTGTGCTTGAATGTTTGTCTAATGTCGTGATTTATTGTCCACGCCCGAATTCAAATTGGCTCATAATTCCCCGAATAAAAGTTCTGGTACTGCCAATTAGCATAAAATACCCTTGTCAAGTAACAGTTTGGATTTCACTTTATAACCATGAGGAACATCTGTTAAATGGTGTTGCGTAGTTTGCATAGTTCAATAATTGTCTGAAAGTGACATTCTGCCCTCATATAATACTCTACACAGATTTTAAAAAAATTTGAAATTGGATCATAATCAATGTATGAATTGTTACTTACTAACTTTGGTTTGTATGACTACCATTATATGCCTTATTTTACACTCATGTTTACTTGTATTTTTTCCTCTCTGGCACAAAAAATGCATACATGTCAGAGTGACTTTTAAATACTAAACTTAAATTTGTATTGAGTGAGTTATTTTTGTGTAATGAGGTGGAAGAACAATTATTAACATGAGTATATGGAAGTACAGGTGTCCCCGAATGATTAGTACCCATCGATACCCAAATGTGTTATTTTTTTCCATAAAAGTCAATATCATTAGGTAAGTTGGTTTAAAATCCAACTTCATTATACTGTCACCTTTCATAAGAATTTTTGAATCAAAAACGACTAACCACACTGAAAAATCACTTAATTGTGTTAGATGTGCGATTTCATCCTTGGGCTAAGTGAAAAAAATGTATTTGTGTGTTATCCCTCGACTTACCAACCCTTGTTTTGCATCACATTATTCCTTCGGAAATCTCTTACTAAGCACTTGAATACTTTTTTGATTTTGGTACCATAGATAGCTATGATCATTCTCGTTTCCTTTCCCTTGATACCAAGATAGTACCAGCATACCCTTTATGGCATCACGTGAGTCATAATTATTTAAAAATTTATTTATTTAAACGTCTTTCCTTTAGGCAGGGTAGCCCCTATCATGACAAGAGCACTGATTTCCCAAGGAGGCCATGCTTATATACACATTGTACAGAATGAACTTATACAGACATTAACAAAATAAAAATCTAAACACAGAAGCAAAATCAATAAGCAATGAGTATAAATGAAACTATAAACATCTACAGTAGTAACAAAATATGTTTATGTGGGATTACAATGTAGATGCTTTAAGCTAATAGTACGCATTGTAATTATAGTTAAGCGGATATCAGAAGGAAGACTGTTTCCATTTCTTGGTTTGCTCGCATATGGAACTGTACGTTTCCCTTGCCATTTATGTCCAAGGTGGTTCATACAAAGAGTTTGTTGTTTGACTCTGGTACCCTAAAATGAACTGAAGTCATAAAAGTGAACTGAGAAGAAAGGTAACCTGGGGCAAGACCTTGGAAGCATTTAAAAATAAGCATTAGCATGTGATTATACAACCGATCATTAAGTTTGTGTCCATGCAGTGTCACAATCAGTCTTAACAGGAGTTCAATTTCCCGCTGATAAAATTAATGCCGAGCTAAATCCTATTTGAAGAACTTGAAGTGTGTTCATAGGATCGTTCGTAACAGTTAGACCAGAAAGGGCTGCAATAGTCAAATGTGGCATGACAATTGAATTTGCAAGCATAATAAGATTTCTTTTGGAATATATATTTAAGTGCATTTCTTATAACAACCACAACGTTTAGAATACATGCAACATTTGATTGATATGATCACCCAATACATCAGGGATAAAATTTACCCAAAGATATTTAAACCTGTCACCCTTTCAATGTATCATACAGTGCAGAGAAACCTTTGAAAATTATTGAGAACATACATGGTACCAAATATCCATAACTTGGTTTTCTGGCATTAAAAGTGAGTTTGTTATCATCAAACCATTAGAAATTTTTGTTTAAGTTTTGAACTTGAAGTTCAAATTCAGAGTGTGTGGATTGTCTGAAGTCCAAAGAAGTGTGGTATCATCATCATACATAAGTCCATTTACAGTTAACACTATTTGAAAGAATTATGGCAAAAAATGATAAAAGAAGAAGGGCCAAGTAAAGCGCCTTGGGGGATTCCAATGTTGATATTTTGAAGTCAGAAGAGTAGAATTAATGTTGACTGCCCGAGTCTGTCACTGAGATATGATCGAAACCATGTAAGTTCAGGACGCAGTAATACCATTTTGTGAAAGTTTATCATTAAAGAGAATGGTTCGCAGTCAAAGCCTTTTCCTGAGGTCAAGAAAAATTGCACCTTTGCAACGACCCTCATTCAAATGTTTCAAAATAAATCCTGAACTCAAGCATAGTAGTAGCTGTGGAATGATTAGCACTAAAAAACCTATTGGTTATCAGAGAGAAGGCCATTGTCAACAAGGTACTAATACAATTGATTGTGAACCGCTCTTTCCTGATTTTAGAAATAAGTGGCAGAACGGAAATAGGTCGATAGATCCCCACTCTGATTTTGTCACCAGTTTTCAATATAGGGAAACTTTGGCTTTTTTCCATTCTGCAGGAAAAACCGATGTAGTAAGGGAAAGGTTGTCAAATAAAAAAAGCAAGAGAATTGCTTATATAAGGAGCAGCCAGCTTTAGAAGATTTACACTGAAAGCACATCAAATCCTGTAGAACTTATTTTAACATATCACATATTTGCTTATAAACAAACTTTGGAGAAACATTACAGAAACTGAAATAGAATCACAGTATGATTAAAATTATTTGTAAGTGATGTGCTGTCTGCCTTATGAGCATCAACAAACTTATCTGCCAAGAGAATAAACCAATTAATGAATAGTTTTATTAAAAGCATTAGCAGTATCTTTAGCTGAAGATGTGAAACCATCATCAGTCTTAACAGAATGTGGAAGTAGATGATGCTTTTTATGTAACAGCGTTTGAGAGTAGAACCAAATTTTTTTTGTGTTTTGTTTAACATTTTCAGGCAAAGAAGCAGCATAGCAGCTCTTTTTAAGAAGTGACGCATATTGTTGCTTTATTGCGATAAATTTAGCCATATGCCATTCATGGTGATCATTAGTTATGATCTCTAGTCGAAAAACTAGTCACGGTCTTTGCAAACTGTCAGAAATTCACTAGTGATCCATTCTGGTTGAGAAGCCTTTCTTACGTTTTACCGGACTGGCGCAGGAAGCATTCCAGCTTTACAAAATAAAATCCTTCCAAATATTCCAAGCAATAATCAACAGCATTACAGTATAACTTGAATGCCCAGTTACTATTTCTAATAGTATTAACAAAGTCACTCTCATTAAAATTTTTATTGATCTTGTGCTTGTAATTTTTAGGAGATGGCTTAATCTGCGTATGTAATTTCCGAACGCACATAATAAGAGATTAATCACTAAGACCCCAGACTGTGAACACCAGAGGTAGAGGATTGTTTTTTCTCTGGTCGAGACACAACGCAAGATCATAATTGTTCTTCTCCTTTTCAGTAATGCGTGTATCGTCATTAATCGTTGAATTGAGCTGTGAATGGTTAGAAAATATTAGATACCTTTTAGCTGGAGACGATTACAAATATCAAGATTACAGTCACCTCCAATATAATACATCATAAATAAAGCCCCCACAATTTTGAAACTATAATCCATTTTTCAACATAGTCAGCTGTAGCATCAGGACCGATAGACAGTGCCTAGAATATTGGTTTGGTTTGTGGCAGATTGATTTCAATCCACAAAGCTTCCACATCATTAATGAGAAGATCACTGATTTCTTTGAATTAATACACTCCTTAATATAACAGGCAATACCACCATGATTTTGGTATTTTCTATCAATTCTAACAAAAATAGTAATCATCAATTTTAAGTTCGCTGTCATCAATATCACTGGAGAGTCATGTTTCTGTTAAACAGAACATCAATATTGTTGCTGCTGTGAAGAAATATTATTTAGTAATCACTTTGTTTCTTAAGCCTAAATATTGAGGCGTGTTATCTTTAATCTCCTTGCCAAGTGAACAGTGAAGATCAATAAATGTTCACACAGAAAGAAGCACATTGATGCTTCCTATAGAAACAGGAATTACACCAGTATTTGTTTAGCATGATAATCAAATTAGTTACCAATTAACATGAAAGGATAAAGAGCACTGAATGCTGATACTACATGCTGTGTTTGGTTTTTTTTTATTTTACAAGAAAACCAACCACTACAAGGTATATCAGGACAGGTGGTATGACTGAATATTAAACAGAGTTTAAAGCATTACAGTTTTGTGAATCAATGCTATGATTGAAACTCTTTTGTAAGATTATGTACCCGAAGGCTATTAATATCCCCCTAAGTTTTTGTTGACCATATAAGAATTTACATAACCATCTGTATGATTATACAGAATTATTCTTAGCTTTTAAATATTGTAGTAGGTGTACATTTACAATCAACATAATTAATGCAAATTTAATTTCTTTTTTCAAGTTCAAGTGTTCCATGAGGATGTCCAGTGATACCTTAAAAAAGAAATGTAAGTTCATTGCATTGTTTTATCCACTTCTGTTTGAGGTGCACGTCCATCGGCGTGCAAGATGTGGAAGTTCAATGTTACTGTTATCTATATCCACTGGAAATATTGACATTTATCACAAAGTCTTGGCATTTAGTTGTTTCAGCCATGCTGATTTTCCTGCTGATCCTGAACAGTTAGCGGATGATATTCCTACATGACTGTTTGGGTTGATGTGGTGATCATTTTGCCTCCAGTTCACACAATAAGGTCTAGACAACTCGTTGGGGAGACCATTTTTCAAGTTGTTGTGCCACAGTGTATAATTTATGATGAGGGAAATTGTGCTCTTCATCAATAAGGACAGGTGCCATTTTCATCCAATTTCTAAGTTTGCTACCAGGGATGCACAGATTTAAGACTTTCACAAGCGACGTGACTACGTCCTCCCAACACGGGGCTTGGGGATTTGAGTCCACCCAAGATAAAACGTCTCGCTTGACTTCTGAGTAATATGTGTAGTAGCAGGTGCAGTGTACGTGACAGATTCCGGGTATTCAGTGGGGAACAGTTGGTTCAGGGATGGTGTTTTGGAATCTTGGTGCGCGGCTTTGTGTTGGCTTTAATCGTCGTGTGTTTGGGGCGGTCTGTACGCTGGCTCTGGTTCCCTCAACTTGCAAAACACTAAAGCTGTTGCTTGTTGGTATTGTTGGTGTCAACATAAGGTCTCTGATTCAGGGAACTGAAACTGTATGATCCAGGGGGTTGGAGAGTGTCACTCGAGTTTGATGGAACACTAGTGAATGGTTTTTGAGCAAGTTCAACAGGGGTGTGACAGTTTTGTTTCTCACTGTCGATAGAGTCCCTCAGTCTTGGTTCCTTGTGAAACAGTAGAACACGGTTGCACAGTGTCACAAGTTGGGTTTCAGTCTGTGTTTCCTGCATCTCTTGCTGTTAGTACAATGGTGGTCCAACCTGGCATTCATTTCAAAGCATGGTAAACTAACTGATGATTGATGGGATATTTGGGTTGATATGTGATAGGCTGAACAACATAGAGTTGGAGTGGCCTTTCTTCTGTATCAAAAAAAGGCTGTGTCTATCTCAGGTAGGACACTATCATCCCACTCTTTGTGAAGATTTCCTTGTACATTCATATTATTTGTACTGGCCATAACAGTGTGCGTGTGTGGACCTGGGAGGCTTGTTGTCATTTCCAGCATGATACATCTTTATATTTTTCCTTTTTTTGGCTCTGTCCTCTGGAATTCAACCTTCACAAGTTCCTACATTAGTTTTGATCAATACATCTGGGTTAATGCAACAGTAGTTGAATTTGTGTCTTTTCAAGTGTTTCCACATAGAATAGTCCAAATTTACCCTGTTGGTGATCCACTGAAATTTTTCATGCAGAGAGTTGAGCTATCTAAATTTGGAATTTTCCTCTGGGAGATTTCACCGGAGAGCAAGCCAACTGAAGAATAAGTCAGTAACGGAGATCCCGCTAATCCACATTTCCTTCCTCCTTAGAGAGATCCTCTGAGAGCGAAATTTTGTTCAGTTAGCAGAGTACTCGCAGACCTGACAAAATACCATAGTAGAGACTCTCTCTCCGCCGCTGAATTTTCCCTGTGAGAGAGTTGCAAGTTACACGCCCACTACCCGGGGCTAGGATGGAAGCAAAAACATTAGAGTTACCACCATTGTTTCCATGGAACAAAAATCAAAATCGCAAAGACACCATAGTAACTTTAAAAGTTCCCATGGACACTTTAAAAATGTCCATGGAGACTATTAAAATGTCCCATGTAACTTTAAAAAAAGTTCCATGATAGAATACAAAAATCTCACAGATAAAAGAAAATCAATATTCCTGGAAAAAGTAACTAGAACCGGATTTGTACAATCAATATTGACCAACCTCTGCATGCAACCTAATTTGTATATCATTACAAGCCAATGGAGTGTGAATTAATAAATGTAATAATATGTTATTGTTTATACACACATCAAACTGCTCAGTTTGTGTTTGATAATTATACGGTACCAATTGGTTCTGAAGGGGAAAATAATAATGATATTTACAGAGACACTGGCCGGCATTGAAAAAATAGTGCGCGCTCAAAATTTTTCAAAATCGATATTTTTTGCATGGTTGTGAAGCTTTTATCTACAAAAGCCCCACCCGCGAAATGATCAAGACCAAATCACGCTTCCTTATGGGGTAAACGGAAACGATTTTGTAATTTAGCTCGCGGCCCGACGCGAAATTCAGCAGACACGAAAATGGCGTTTAACACCAGAACACACACGCACGCCGTTATGCATGTTTCCAAACGCTATGCAAAGACTGTTGCCCGGTGCTATACCCTTTGGTGGTGGGGGTTTAATATCAGTGAGTACAGTCAAAATATTCAATGTAATCGACACATTTTTTTATTACAGTTTATGGAAAACTTAAAAGTTAGCCTAACAATTACCTGGATATCTTTTCCTCATATCAATGTCCCTATCCGTCTTTTTGGGGGTATTATTTTTATGTGTAAAATATATCTCTGTTCGTTTCCAATGTTGCCTTAGACTACATTTGAAGGCAAATTTAAAGAAATTTCATATTTTGTGAAATGTTCAGTGCCGCTTTAAAAATCTACAAATTGAAACGCCCTGCCTTACTTCACACTCCAGGGTAGCGTAATTAGAGACGTTCTCTGGACGTAATAACATGTTACAAATAAATTTATTGAAGTCTGTCTACACACTCAAAATATCAGCGTGGTTAATGTGAATCAAAATAAGTAATCGTATACTAATATCTCTTTGCCTTTTATACGTAGTAAAGAAGTCTCGTGCCGACAAGCTCGTTCGCGGGTGGCCCATCTCTCTTTTCCTTAGCGTTTGGGCCAGACTCCTCCTTAATTATATTTGCTGTGGGGTTCGCCACTCCTCCCGCACAACGATCTGTTACTTTTCCCACATTGAATAATGCTGGTAAAACCCATTTATACAACACCTGGGTGGGAGATATAATTAGTAAAATTGCAGCTTACTCAGGCACAACACGTTGGGGCCACAGTGGGAACTCCGAACCCATGACCTTGTGGATTGCGGGTGCAAGCGCTCAATCCACTGGACCACACTTTTATAGTACTTTAAAATATGTCATATTAACGTCTTGAAATTGTCACAAATACCCTTATTTCATTGAAAAATGTAAACACATTATACATATTTTCAGTGACGGTAATTGTGCAAAAATATTAATCATTTTGTTAAGTTCTTGTTTGTTGTTTATAGGTTGTTGGTGGCTGCATCACATTGGAGTTAGTGCCACTGTTTTCCGAAAGTGTATAATCCGAATAAATAAATAAAATAAATAGATATTAACAATTACTCTTTTACACTTATTGCTGTAATTTATTGATTATTAATGTTTTAATCAGGCCCAATCAGTTAGTAAAATTCAAAGTTACAACAACAAACAATTTGTAAAACCAAACGGAAACACAAACAAGCAGTATTCAGTATCATATATTTTCACTTCAAATTTTTTGAATAGCTCAAAAAGAACCTCTTATCTGTTCATTTAATTCCTAATATATTATTTGAAAAAAAATTCTCTATATGAAAATTAAATTTTTTCTATAGCATATATTGTAGTTAAGTTTTAGCTAGTTTAATAAGTCGGGGCCCGGGTTCAATTCCAAGTTTGGTAGGCCTATCCATGTATAACACGTACTTATGATAACACCTAATGTATATTAGATGAATGATGCAATGTAAATCAGGCACAGTTTTTCCCTATTTCCCTGGTTTTTATCTACAACATGCAGTAATTGAGTTCCAGCATCTTGATTAATAATTGGACTAACTGATCAGTTCTTGGATACTTGCTAAACATGATAATAAGCGCAATAAAGTAGGTGTGAGCACATGTAGAATACATCTTAAGGGTTGTACTGATGACACTTTTTTTAGGTATCTCAAATAAATACATAGTGATACATTCCTAAAAATAAATGCAACCGGGTTAACCCTGCTCAGGTTAAACGTAATGTTATTGAGTAAATACATGGAATTATTATTTGAGTGTAGTTTTACCGACAAAAATATACAAAACGAAATACGTATTGACTAAGTGTAGTAGCATTTATGCACACTATTTTGATATTGAACGATTTTTTTTATTTTTATAGAACTTTTTAATACAAACCATAACCATTCTTAATCCAATCCGAAACGTCAAAGTTATTATCAAGCGATGTATGGCTTTTCACGTTTTTAATAAAACGATTTTTTTTATTTTTAACTTTGTTAAAGACAAAAAAAAAAAACCCTTTTTTATTTTTTCTTATGGTAAGATATATAAGTTACCGATCGATCCACTCTTTTATTTATGTTTCTTTTCAACTTTTTAATTTCTTTGTAAGATATATAAGTTAAGCGATCGATCCACTCTTATATTTTTTTAGTTTATTTGTGATTGACATTTTCATCATTAAATACAAAATTCCTTACTACTGCACATTTTTATTGAAAAGAAAAGAGATGATTCCCACTTTCTTGTTCAAACGGGATGTCTTAAGACAAGGGTTTTTGTGGAGCCCTAAAACGCTCGTTGCTTTGTTTTTGAGGTACAGCACTTTATTGTCAAACCACCTAACTGACACATAGTAAGTTTTGAAGTGTATGATTTCCTAATTTGGCGCCAACGGAATGCATCTTTCCTTGCCATGCACGACAAGATATACCAAATCATCTTTTAAAAGATCTTCCCGGTTTATTCACTTCCATGAAACAAAAATACTTTCGGTTGGGTATTTTTATTTTAACTCTCTTTTGTCTTTTGTAACACAATCCTACAGACCATGTCCATGTATTCAACATATTAACGTTTTTTAATTTCGGTACAATTGGGCGGGTCTTGCTTACCTTTCCCATATTTTTTTTTTTTTATAATTATGCAGTAATTTAAATAAAACAATTTACTATAATTTGCCCGTAAAATAAACGCAAAATGTTAATTTACAACACACCCTCTTGAAAAAAAGTGCAACTTTGAGCCTATTTTTTGTGTCCTGTACTAACACCTGCCCAAATTTATATGCACTAACGTCTTAAAAATAATAACCATGCTGATGATCCAACCACTAAATAGATCTTGCTGGTCTGGCACCCTCTGGCCGAAGATGTTGGGAAAAATGAAAAAAAGTGACAGTCTAAAGTTAAAAAATTAAAAATTTCCGAAACTGGAACTTCCTGGGCCATATTTTGTGTTAGAAATTTTAAAGATACAAATCTGCACATAGTCAGGACAAAGTGTGTGATGCTTACTACTGAGTATTACAGTACTCATTTTTACCCCACACTCGATAGGAATATTGTGAACAAAAGAAAACCAGTTCAGAAGGGGATCGGAACTCATCGTTTGTCTTCATGCTTCAGTAGCTCGCTGAGTCGCTTCGTTTTAATGAAAATTTACGTTTTTAAATTAGGGTCATTTTGTACATAAACCAATGGCATTATTTGGTGGTGTGCAAACCTATGTCAGGAAGTAAAGAATCCCAACATGTGTCTTTTGACACAAATAGGCTAATTGTAACATATGAACATATTGAAACAACACCAATAATACACACACACATCCATACACACACCACACATACGTTATCATGCGTTATGCCACATGTACATAAGTGTAACATTTCCATTTGTTGTAATTTAATTCAGCGCACTGGAGTCAAGGATTAACATGGGAAATATAACTAACATTAAGTCTCCACGGAGGGAGAATGCAAATATTTCGCAGTTTCCATGGTAAGTAGTCTGAAATTGCAAAGTGACCATAGGATGTCAATTTGTCACGGGTCAGCATGAAAACGATTACAAACTCTTACCCACATACCAGCGACTTTCCATGTATGTTTCTTTTTAACAGTAATATAAACGGCGAAAAAGATGATAGAGTTTAAAACAAGTATGGGTCTACCTATAACGGTACATAAAGTACACCTTAACATTTTATATCATCCGTGAAGGAACGCCATCCTTTACTTTTGCAATCAATCTCAATTTATATCTCTGATTCAATAAAGGTGCTGTTTCCGATTGTCTTTGGGACCCCCCCTGATTTACCCAGAAGTAGTTTCGATTTGATATCAGAATGCAATTAGGGCCGTATTTTTTTCTCATTTGTTGTCCTGATTTGATCCCTTTGTTGTGTCTTATCTCCAAAAAGCACCGTTTTCATCAGGGGGGTCGGACACGATCGGCTCGATTTTGGCATTGGGGATTTCCACACGGTAAGTTGGTGGAACGCTACGGGCCTTTACTATGGCAGTCTCGGTCCCAGTTACATTTAAAAAAACCATCTCTTAAACCTTTGATCAAAAGATCTTAGTAGTAATACATTTAAACTTGATTGAATGATACTCAACTTTAACTTCGTACAATAAAAATGTTTCCATCAGGCAATCTCTCGGATAATTCAATCAGTTGGCATGGTTTGTTGCTAAAATTTGGATAGACGAATAAACCCTATTCTTTTGTTGTATACAATACTTGGGTGCATACTGTGCAGAAACGTAAAAAGTGTTGTTGGGGCCACAGTATTTTTCCCGTCCATAAACCTACAGTTTTTGAGACATTTTTGGTGTGTCCCCTTTATCTCCAAAATGCCCGTTTTCATGAAGAACGCCGTATGCTTATAATGTATAATGATACACTCTTAGTAATAATGAATATATTACATCAGAACATGGAAATGAGATTCCAAAGAAATCTGTTTACAATACACATATCAATTGGAGACGAGATACGCATACCTAAATGTAATATAAATGCAACCGGGTTTAGCACATACTTGACCATAACGCATCGCGAAACGAGTGAATTTCTTCTTGTTCCAACAAAATTATTACAGGTGCGTGTTCCAATCGCCTTATGGGACCCTCCTGATTTACCACCACCCGAAGTAGTATCGATTTGATATCAGAATGAAATGTGTTAGTTTTCTCACTATCTTGAAGCCTCAATCCATTTCATTCCCAAATAGTAAGCCAAAAGCGCTGTTTTTAATGTTAACCATATTATTAACTTATTACTCATTAGCACAGTAGTAATTTGTTTTCTCACTCACATTTAATCCAATAAATCACCAAAACACTGATTACAAATTTTTAGTATAAATCGTTCCAGGTCGCTTGCATATCAACATGTGTATACATTGGCATAGTGAATACCTTTTTCTCAAACCGAAATATTTCCTGGCTTTTAAATTCAACTTGATAGCTGAAATAGAACGATCTTCTTATATCCAAAAATGTCCTAAATTTGATGTAAGTAAAACGGTGCCAGGGTCGACGATTCCGGATCCCGTAGTCCATGTCACACCATTCGTGCACCTCTAATGCGCCAAATGTTGATTTGGGGATGAGCTGCTATTCATGTATTTCGGGACCACTTTCCCCTTCTCACTATTTTGGTATTCGTCAAGTAATGTCATTCAACGAATCAACGATTGACAAGTGAGATTAGCCATTTTATGTCTCTGAAACTATAACACATATATGCATTCATGTATAAATTGTGTAAAATCCCCTATTTTTTTTACGATTTCAATAGCGGTTTTTGCCGGGTTCAAGATCCTGAAAAGACCGTTTTACACAAAAAATTCTATAACTTCCTCTGCATCTATTTCCATAGGGCATATGCCTCATTTAGACAAAGGTTCCCCATAAATATTTATTTTACTATTGAATACTTATGCAAACACCTCATACTATAGGCCTAGCATAGTAGTACTTATTTTGTAGTCACATGCATTGTAATTCAAACAGACAAAACAGTTCCACAAGGTACGAATGTCACAAAAATGGATCACATTTGACACTTAACGCGTCAAGATTACTAGAAATGCACATCGCGGATTTTCATACTGCGGGTGTATAAACTAGTTATAGGGTCATATAAAAAAAAATTTCTGGGTTCGAGAAAACTAGAACTGACCAGTGCTTTCAATATTCAAATATAAGCTCTTTCGGATAGCTATCATGCTGGAGACAGCCAAACAATCAACCCTTGCTTGATGTTTCAATTAATTCTGTCAGGTGTTGATTAACCGGTTTTGGACTTAAATTGTGACACTATTTTCCTTGATTTAAATTTGCAAGATATGTAACATCCTAAATTATGTAGAAAAGTGACTGAGGATTTATTCGACATTCAAGTTTAAAAAATGGGAAGGCCCACTTACATAAAATGGCCATGTTTGATTATTATAAAGGAAGGTAAAAGAGGACAAATACTCGGCGTATTTTAACGCCAAAGGCAAATTTCGGGAACGCCGTAACATGTGGTCATGGGAACAGGACAACATACATGTAACTTAAAGAGACATGATGAGATTTCCAGAATAAGCGCCCCCAATTTTTCTCGAACCCTGGTTTTTTACATATTTGGAATCTTACCAATGTTTAGATCAAACCTGAAGTGAATCAGCCGAATACGCCGTCTTTATGTAATAAGATGATAAATTTAGAGTTTTCTGTCGTGCACGACGAAAGTCAAAGCAGGTTTCTAGGGAGAACGATCACGGCAGCATGCCAGTTCAAAACAAGGTTTGCGGTTTTCTTTTGCCCTGTTTGTCCAATAATCTTTCGACGTTCTCGGTAGGTGGTCTACAAATCAATCCATTGAAATTTAAATGGAAATTCGTATCCTAAAAAAAAATCTCCTCCTATCACTTTAAAATTAGTAATAAAAAGATTCAATACGCATGCAGGTTTCTAAGCATATGGTAGACTCATCAACTTCGAGATCGTATAACATATAGGCTAAATCGTAGCTTAATTGATGGGGATACATTAACTCCTAGCACTCAATGTATTTATAGACATGTCTGTAACAGTGATTGTATAAAATCTCAAATTGCTATGAGATTCGATATTTTAAGTCTAATTTTTAATTTTTTCGCGTTCACGACCGAAACTTGTCAGTTGTTAGGTATTTGTATAATCTTCATTACCAGTAGTCCGTTTTTGGCAATATTATTTCATATAACGACAGCTGTTAAAATATTTCGGATACAGAATACTTAATCAAATGTTATATCTAAGCAACCAAAACTAACAAAACAAACCAAAATGGCCCAAATCACGAAATTCACGCAGCTTTTTTTAAAACCAGACGTACATGTACGTACGTTCCAATATCTTGCAATACCCGTCCCGTGTTGTGGACTTAGCTCTATACCACACGGCCTTCACTTTCCTTTTGTTTGTCACGTGAATAGAGCATGCCAGATTATGCAGGAAACCACCCTCCCGAATGATCTAATGGTCTGTTTGAATCGACGCACCTACAATGCAATGCAGAGTTGACAATGGTTGGGCGAACATCCGGGCGAATCGATGTCAACATGCATGTAGCACTCTCTAAATCGATGATTTCGGCGATAGGAGAGTTGCTTTCCTACCCGGAAATCCACCGTATTTGCAAGTCTCTCCTAGCGATGAATTGAAACAAGCCGCACGGAGAGTCTCTCCAATGAAGAATAGTCGGGCGTTAGAGAGTCTCTCCCAATGAAGAATTCCTTTGCTAGCTTGATCTCACCGTTATTAACTCTCCCTACGGCGGATTTAGTAGTGTAGCTACATTGAACGCGCATCAATTGAGACTTTACTTTCAGGTGCAGAGAATTGGGCATTTTTTAAAAGATTCCAATATTTTTTAGGATCTTGAGTCTTCAGAGAATCTATTTTTTTAGTAGTTATGAAAAATATTTATTCTTATGTGCTGTTATATGTTTTTGTATAATTTTAAACCTGGTTTAATTTTGCGTGATGATATCATTCTTCTTATACTTATTCTGACCTTATAAATTCTTCATCATTTTCCAAAACAGCTGGCATGAACCAAGGCTACTTTTGTTTTTTTTACTGTGTTTTTTTTCTAGATGATAAGTGACTTTGTTTTTTTTTGGACATTCAACGTACTAATTGTGGTGATCTAAAGATAGTACAAATCTCACTACAAATGTCATCTAATTAGATTGGAAACTCCTTGATTTATTGGTCGTCTAAATTTGAACATCTGAACACCCACTATACTTCTCATTAAATCGTTTCATAATCATTAGCTTTATGATCATCCCATTTGGTAAAGATATCTGACCATGCTGACTTCAGATGAATTGTGAAAGTATTGTTATGATATTATCTTCTTTTACTTTCATCCATCGGTTGACTGTTTAAAGAGCCATTTGGTGACCCGACCGCTAAACAATAACAGAAACGGTCTATGCTATCTGATTATAAACATATAAAATCAACCAAGTCGAAATCTGCATATAGGTTTCGCAATGATGATGACATTATGACATAATCTATAACACTTTGACCTTTTTTCGCTGTCTATAAAGTAATGCCTCCTGTCTGTTTATCACAACCAAATCGTCCATTTACAATTGTCAAAGTAAATGATTAAACTTCCAATAAGGTTAGTTCCATTGTTGTTGTTTCTTGTCAGAATTGAATTGAAGTGTGTGTGTGTGTGTGAGTGTTGGGGGGGTATCGAGCAGGTTGATGTCCCATCCCCCCTGATCAGCCCTGGCTCAGACAGAAATAGCGCAGGCGTAATGAATCTTCTGTACGGCAGCAATATGGCTGACGCTGGATTTTTCCGGGTAAGAGAATATTTTTGGTTTGTAAAATAGTACATTTAGCATGTATTCGATTTTAAAGAAATCGGTTGTAAAAGTAAATACTAAAGGGAGCTTCCTATTTTAAAGATCAGACCCCCATACACCGCCACAACGTTCCTACTGTGAACATACTGACATATGAGCTATCTCGCCAAGTAAGTAAGTGCACTGCAATGACATGCATGACTGCATGCCATACCATGTCCATACAGGACATGATAGCTAGGGACAAAAAATTTCAAAGTGTTAAATACTACTGAAATGTTTTCATAGAAAAGTCTTAAAATAAGGCTTTCCAATGACACCAGATGAAAATTTTCCGTCAAATAATAAGAAAATATGCGAAACACAGGAACGCTCTGGGCTAAAATGTGATCTTTTAAAAATCAATAGAAAACAAAAGGAATACCCTATTTAGCTTGTGAACGAAACAAGAATTCCTTTAAATAGTCATATTAAATTCTTAATGTACAATATTAAACCTTAATTTCTTTAAAATTGTAGAATTAAGGATCTTCGGGTCAATAAAATTTATAGATTCACTGGAAGTTGTCTTAGCATATTGAAAAACCAAGATTGGCCGCCAGAATCCAAGAGGCTGCCAAAATCCAAGATGGCTGCCAGCATTAAAGAAATGGTATCAAAGAATAACATTTTCAATGATTACATGTAAAATAACTAGTATGTTGTGTTCAAGTGTTACACTGTTACCAGAAGGGTTAAAGTTAATCCAAGATGGCTCCCAAATCAAGTGGCTGCCAAAATCCAAGTTGGCTGCCCAAGTATACAGCATGCTTGATATATACATGTATTTCAAATGATTGAATAAGACAATATGTGATGTCTCAGAGTATTTCAGAAGGGTAAAAGAAATCCAAGACGGCGTCCAAATCCAAGATGGCCACCAAAATCCAAGATGGCTGCCAAGAATTAACACGACACAATGCCTTGATATATACATGTATTTTCAATGATTGCATAAGTAAGCAATATGAGTCTCAAGAGTATTTCAGAAGGGTAAAAGTAAATCCAAGCTGGCTACCAAAATCCAAGATGGCTGCTCGTAGTTTACGAATGCATTCTTTTGCAAACATAATAATGGTATCTATTCTATGATTGAATAAAATATAAACCATATGTGATAATGAAACGTCTGATTGGTTATGAAGGGTAAATATCAGGTTTACTAATTTTTGTTATCAAAATACAGTATGCGGACAGTGACAGTAAGCTTGTATTTATGTATGTACTGTGCAATGGGCCAATTTTCACAGTTAATTTTTTTATGTTCATTGAAGGCTTAGTTTTTGGCATAAACTTCAGATGAATTTGTGATTGAATTCACTTGGTTTAAAATATTTTAGGAAGGTTTCACTTTCAGTAACTGGTCACCTGATAGAAAAACAATAACAGTGAGTTCAATTATTTATATTTATAACCTTATTCACAATCACCTTAAGATAATAAATATATAGGCCTAATAAATAAAGGATAAATAAACAAATAAATAAATAAAAGCACTTGAACCTGTTTATACAATAAGCAGATATTTCAAATAACCATTATACACAATAAACATTAGGCAAAACCAAGGCATCTAAGCCAATCAGGAATAGGTATCATGGTAACGTGACCCGGGTAGAGACAGTTGTTTTACTGGTGGTATGACATTTCGTTATCCAAAATCATCGTATTGAATAGATTTCACCCAAATACTACATGGTTATATATCGTATAAATATTACAAAATTCGTCCAGAATATTTTGAATGAATAAAAAATGATGGTATCATATGAAATACGGCACTGATGGGTAATTTCGCTATCGAGAGGTTGATTTCATGGCAATGGTATTGTAATCCGGTCACCGGTATTGACATGCACTTTGGCGGATCGAATAAAACACACTTCGCATCGATAAATTTCTTTCAAAATTTCACATTTAACTACAATAACAACCAAATAATATCATCATAGCTAGAAAAGGAATCTTAGTCACCTCCCTGATAGGGACGACTTTGACGATATTTAAGGTCCAAATTTCTTCGGGAAAGAGGGCCAAACTTCAGTCGACCGTGAGTATTTTTGCATGATTTCTGTCGGCTGCAAAAGATTTTTCAAGATGGCTGACTGTGGTACGTCATCAAAAAACAGTGTACTTTCTTAAAATAGCTCAAAAACGTAAATAAAACACGATTTTTGGTGGGGTTACCCCACAGCGATTTGACCGATCGGCGACCGACTCGACCGGAGTGAACAAAACGAAAACGAGGATGTTACATTTTGCCGATTGAGGTGAATGGGAATTGTCCACATACCTAGACATGAGGATGATGAGTAGTGTACAATCGACGCGTGTAAGCCGTTTTTATCCTGGGGAACAAAAATAAGCCAACTTCACCCACCTCACTTGCCGAGTATGTGTCCACTTCTTCTCCAAAAATTCATGAAGATGTTTATTAATCCCGAGGTTGTATTAAGTACTGCGGTCGTTTTTGCTTATGGAAGTGTCTATACGCAGGACCGTCCTGAATTTTTGTGAAGTATATACGCAGGACCACGTTGGTGGCGATGTGATGTCTCGTGTGCAGAGAGCTCTTCTCGCGCGATCGACGTTTGTTACCCATCGTGCTAAGGGAGTGATGAGTGTCGGCGCCTCTAAAGCGTTTAGGGTGCGTTTTTTTGTCGGGTTTTTGCTAGTACAACGGAGTAATACTGGAAATTTCGGGCCGTCAGCCGAATCATTATCAATCTTTTGCATTTCACATATTACGAATCACCCTCATTCTAGTATAACAAAATTACATAAGTCAATCGTGTAGCACGA
>JAMKCH010016830.1:0-64767 GCA_023653785.1 Ophioderma brevispina
CTCTTTGCAAGTCGCATCTTAATTGTAATCCTGCTGCACCCCGCGTCGCGGCACACACCAGGTAGGTAGCTAAGTTTAGGTAGGTCATAAATTAACAACTTCATTATAGATAAATCTTTGATTATTGATACCTAGTCGATGTTGAATGAGATTGATTGAAAAACACACAATTAAAATAAATACCTTTGTTTTTAAAATGTGAATCAATTGCACGTGTATTGTCTAGTTTCAGAGGTGATCCGTAGTTTTGAGGTGTTTGGCCTGGTCAAGGTGACCGTAACACCAGGAACAGGATCGAAACTGAAAAAATGAACATGAAAAGCCATTTCATTTCACTTGCGATGCGAACTTCAAATTCTAAAATGCTGAGCTTGTCAAGGACCCGGGGTCAAGGAATTCCGTTATTCCATTTCGTCACGTGCGAAATACGACTCGTCATATCCTTCGTCTTTAGTGAACTGGGTTCATAATCTGTACCTTTTGTACTGCATGCTATACAATGAGAATTGTGTGTTGTTTGACGAAAATAATAAACTTTCGCAGCGGCACAACGACAACGATGGCAATTGTAATGACGATGACAATAACGACTGTAGCGGCACTGCCGCAGGGTGATTACGATGACGACGGTAATGAATAAGACGATATGTTGACATTGAAAAAAAAAAATCTCGAGAATCGGAGTCGGAGAAACGTGTTATAAACGTATTATAAACGTTGATATAATTTTACAATGAATGTAGGCAAACGTTGGAAAAAAAACGTTTTGTAAACGTTCAGCAAAAATATTCCCCGAAGATCGGTAAACCGGATTGTGTCGGAAGCGTTTTAAAACGGGTTTTAAAACAGTTTCAAACGCAAATCCATTTTCAAACCAATTCGAAAGTTTTGAAAACGTTGGGTTTCCTGGGGACCCAATAAAAACTTTACCCAAAATGAAAGTTGATATTTTTCCACTTTTTTATTTGATATATGTGATTTTATTTTCATAAAAGGTAATTGCACATCTGACCTGAAAAAAATGGTCATTTTGGTGAGTGGTTTTTTAAGATATGGTCAGAAACATTAAGTCAGCAAAACAGACTTGTCCACGGAGCATCATTTTTCTTAGGCATAGAAAATCCCCAATGCCCAAATCGAGCAGATCGTCTCCTAACCCCCCCCCCCGCCCTGACTCAAGACAGAAAAACTGGTATTTAGCCAACAAGATGCTATGATTTCATTTGAAAAGCCGGTTACCAAAACATTTTTTTTAGTGTACTTTAATTCCATAATGAAATACCCAGGGACAAGTCTGCAGTTGTGCTAAATATTATCTATTAAAACAGTGGGGCGTCAAAATAGTGATGAAAAATGATCACCCTTTCCCCCCCCCCCCCCCCCCCCCCCCCCCCCCCCCCCCCCCCCCCCCCCCCCCCCCCCCCTTTCCCCCCCCCCCCCCCCCCCCCCCCCTAATGATTTACTAGTTGTTTATTTTGTAGCTAAAAAGAAATCATCTTTTTTAACGTCATATTTTTCCTACGGAAATGCAAACACTATAAAGATTTGCTTAGAAAATCTCGTCTCACAAGAAAATAAAAATGAAGCAGGGCGATATTGTAAATTGAACAATATATGTTGTACTTATAGCCGACGTAAACAGGAATACCTGCATCTCCAACACTGGGAATATTTCTATATAACAATTGATAATTCTATTTACATACATATACTTGCCTTTGCAAATACGTGACAGATCGATTCCCATACATTTTATAGTAGCTAATGCGTTGTTATTTTGTACGTGTAAGAATCTCCCCACGTGTTCGCATAAAGTGCTTTTGGGGGTATTATTCCCGTGTTGATTTGTATTACTACTTTAGCGATGCATATAGGCGAACATAATCGGACCGAGAGCAAACCTTCCTTTTTTCATTTAGATTTAAATATATTCATTTTAAGTCCATATTGGAATTCGCGTGCAAAAAATGCATTGAAATGAGCCCAAACAAGCCTAGTCTTAGGTCAGTGATTGAAGATGGTTCCAAAATGGCCTTCAGTTGTTTGGAAAGCATTTAGTAAGCCAATGACATGTAACATGTCAGTGGATTCGAGATGGATTCCATAACCTAACAGGGTTGAAACGAATAATATGTGGCTTGACTGGTTCTTATAGTGAGCCTCAAAGGCGGATATTCTTCAGTATTTTGAGAGTATCTCTAATCCTTAAAACCGCAAAAATAATGGAAAGTAATAATGGAAACGCGCCTTCTGTTTTGCACGTGGGAGTTTGAAATCAGGAAGAAAATATGCTACGAATGGTATCAGCAAGTTAAAAACACTACTAAAGAGAAAGTGTCCTCCTCGTGATGAATGTTTTCAAAACAGATCAGGGCGCGACGGATAGGTGTATAGATTTTTTTATTTCTTTTTGTCAATAAAACTTTTCATAAACTCGGCCAAAAGAGAACTAAACAAAAATTTCTACCTGTTAAAAGTAAATTAAACTTTCACAAAATTAAAAAAACTACCATATTTGTTTAAAAACAGCCAACACACGTATAACATACCCAGACGAAATTGTATATGAAATTGACAAAACACGCATTTCAGAGTGTCCCACATAAAGTCCTTGGTGTCACTCTTGATGATTCCCGACTGGACTAAGCACAACACAAAATTACCAATATTGTTCCAAGTATACTGGCTTTCTTTTTCGACGGAAATATGCCTACTTCCTTTTTCAAACTTTATTCACTCTTTATTCCACTCTAGTATTACCGCACATTCAATACTGCAATATTTATTTAGGCCGACAATAACAATGTCACTTACAATCAATCCATCTTAAACCCAAAATAAAATGTCCGCATTATGTATGCGTTCTTTATCTGGCACATCACTTCACTTGTGTAAAACGCCTTAACACACACTAACTGTATCTGACATTATAAATATAAGTTGCCTTGTTTATGTGCAAATTTAGTAATGGTTGCTTCCTAAAATACAATAATCATTTTCAAAAAGAAAGTTATTCCCTCATATAATACCAGGTCATCGAGTATTTAGACCATACAATTACTATTACTTTGGCCAGAAACACTATGTAAAACAAGTGGTCCTCTTAATGAATGGTATTGATGTGGAGATCAGAAACTCCACAAAGGGTTAAAGTATTTGTAGGAATTACTTACACCATTTACTCGCGCAATATGAATTGTAACCTGTATTAAGGGACATCGCCCGATCGCATTAGCCTCATCCTCTGTTTTCTTCTCTTTTGTGGGCCGGCCAGCTATAGCGGGCAGGACCCTTAGCACCGTTGGTTCGTGTGTAATGTATTTGTGTGTGCAAGTGTGGATGTATGTGTGGATGTGTGTTGTCACTAAATTTTATTTTTTTTAAATCGACCTCATGAACAGTTGGAAGTTCATTGGGACGCCAAACCTTCTATCATAAGTGCACCACCAAATGGGATCCCTCATATGTTGATGAGGTCAAAGGTCATAGTGCTTCGGTCAAAGTGTCTGTGGAGTCAACTTCAAAAATAGGATAAAAATTAAAATTGACCTCAATGGAAACTGAAAGTTCAATTGAACCAAACTTGTGTCATAGTGTCACCATTTCCCCTCATATTTGATGAGGTCGTCCAAGGCAGTGCCGATGTCAAATGTCTGAAGCGGCCCGCAGCTATATTCTTTGAAGATAGTGAGCGCGAAAGCCGAGAACCGCCAAAATTCTAGTTGAATTTGCACAGTGCTCTGTGGGGCTTGTGGGCGCAGGTCGCGTTTTTGGCTCTCACATCGGAATGAACTGGGTGTCAAAGTGCGACTGTTGTGAAGTTTTGGAGCTTACATCATTCCAATTAAGATGATGACTTTGTATATAATTATATTAATGGGTTTTCATCTTATATTATTGTATTTTATTATATCGGCCATCTCCCCTTTATTTATCTTGCTTAGCATGAGCGTATGAGCATGTGCATACACATGTGATAGGTTAATTAAAATCGTGTCATTGCATGGCATTGAATATCTGTTTATGTTATCTCTACGATAAATATTATGCCAACACGTCTGTCCCACTCTTGTCTCGTCTTGTCTTGTCTTCGCACACGAGCTACGGTCATGTCTGTTCTTGTCTTTGCCCTTTGTCTAGTCTTTTTTTCATTATCTTATGGGGTGGCCAAACCTTGCACGAGCTTTGCTCTCTTTTGGTCAACCCACCAATAAATTACGGTAGATGTTTTACTTGTTCATATGATCTTGGGTAAATAAAACTGAAAAACTGAAAAACAATGGCATGTAACATGTCAGGGCTTTCGAGATGGCTTCCATAAAACCTAACAGGTTTGAAAATGATTAATATTCTTGCCTGGATTCTATCGTGAGCCTCAAGCAGTTTTATCTTTCGTATTTTGAGAGTAATCTGCTAATCTTTATAAAACCACCAAAATATGGAAAGTAATAATGGAAACGCCTTCTGTTTGCAAGTGGGAGTTTGAAATCAGGAAGAAAAATGCTACGAATGGTATCAGCAAATAAACCAATACTAAAGGAGAAGGGCGTCCCCTGAATATTTGCAAAACCGATCAGGCCAAGGATAGGTTTTAGATTTTTATTCTTTGTCCATAATTGAGACTAAATTCTCCAAAAAATGCCTGGGCCCCCCTTCTGCAATGTTGTACGGGAGAAGGGGCACTTAATTAAAGTGCATGCGCGGCTTTTCGTCTCGATGCTTATCACCCAAAGAACCCATGTTTGATGTCAGTCATGGTCATACGAGGACCTCTTTTTTGAAGAATTTTGTATAATTGCCAACATTGGACTCCGTTTTTCCCCCGAAGTAAACACAGATTGTTGTCCGCCTCCCAAACAGTCCCCTATCCAAAGCTAAGTACCCCTCTCGGGTACAAACAATGGCAAATAAGCCAGATGTGAATTGAAATTGAAAATTCATAAACAAGTTCAAATTGTTTCAGTAGTTTCCTCTTACTTTACTTAGTGCATGTGGCATAAAAGTCCTTCAACGTCAAGTTCATTTTCAATGTCAAAAGTGTTTCTAAAATGGTTGGAATATAATTTTGCACTTTAGATGAGTATATAAAACCAACCGTCAAAAAAGCGGTTTAGATCAAATGAAGTGCTTAAAATTTCCTTGACGAGTTATAGCTTGGGAGGTATATTTTAGTGATGAGCAATTCACTTATGTAAAATAATGCATGTAAATGAGGGATTTGACTAATCGCAGAGCCCGAAGTCAAAACTTGCATAATTCATGACGCTAGAAATACACAACGAGGCCGCTAATGTAGCAGACAAGAATATTCGGAGGTTGCGGGAAAAAGGGGCGGAAAGGCGGGAAGAGAAAACAGTACCGGTGTTTGGCTCACGTCTGTAAGTGGGTTCTTCAGCTACGAGGTAGTATAGTATTATCAGAGAAAGTTCTATTACGGTCTGCTTAACTAGCGGCAAAACTAAAGGAGCGTCTTAAAGGGGAATGGACCCACTTATACCATTGCTCACACTGCGATCAATCAATTCAAATCCCGGTATCGTGTGTCAATTAAATTTACTTTCTACAATGGTCGTCTACGGGCGACACTTATTCAATGATATATCGTAAATTCTTTTTGCACCAATTCCTTTGCGTGTATGTGGAAACATCGAGTTAGACGTCACGGATATACCTGTAAATTTGGGAACGCTTTGCTCCCTTTCCATGTTGGGTTAGTATCAATCCAAATTGTTTTTAAAATGTGATAAATACAGATGGTCAATAGTGTATTAGACTCATACCTTATCAGTATATACGAATTCAATAAACATATCGTCATCAATCATTTACAACGGCTGTTTGAAAAGATAAAACCAGAATTGCGTAGGGCACCTTTATCAATGATTGTTTTGCTCTTTGTTAATGCAAAATAAGAGTATACACCTTACCCTAATTACTTGACCTCTCCTTACATATAGGAAAACCTGATATATATTAATGTCAGATCAATATGATTGTAGAGTCGGGACAGGAAGCGTTTGTACTTGCTTATAATCTGAATAAGGTCGACGTAGATATCAGATTGGGATTGGGGTCTCCCTCTGCGAAGTGGGTAATTGAACCAAATCCGCATGAACTTAGAAAGCGAAAATTTGTCAAATTTGTGGCAAAATGTTTAGGACAAAGTCGGTTAATTTGCCAGACCCTAGAAAATTAGGATGAAATTGCACCCTTGCTATTAGTTGTTCCTTGCCACCCCCCCCCAGGCCAGTCGGTCCGCCACTGATGGGAAGAGTGGGCTGGAGGGTGGTTATTCGGGACTACGGAAGAGAGAGTATAAATGATGCGATTTTGGGGCGCTGTGGTTGTGATTCTTAAAATTAGCTTATGGATACCAAAGGTTTTCGGGAATACAAAAAAAAAATAATGTACAAATATCAATAAATTGATCAGTATTTTTTAAAGTGTAGTTTCGCTCCCCCTGTTGTATATCTAGGGTACTTTTTTAACCTTTTAACTTATTCCTTGCTCTATCAACCGACCATGGGAATTATATCGGCGACGTTAAGTAAATAAGAACCAGATATATTACTATTAGATATGTAATGTCTTTGAAGCTACGTTTCTTCCACTTATTAAAAGAGCTGATTTTTAAAATGTGTAGAATAGATTCATGAGCTGCCTTTTTTAATTTAACTGTCGAAAATAATTATCAGAACGCATAAAATAAAAGTATATTTTAGGAATTTTTGTAATTTTTCGTCGAGAAATAAAATAAAATTCTTACATCAGAATGCAAAACCAAAAAGGTAAATTTAACTGTCAAAAAATCCCCCAACCAAAACCAAGAAAAAAACGAGGGAAATGTCGATCGATTCGAGAAAGGCAGTACGTAGAGTTACAGTGCCAAATCGTGCTCCCCACTCAAATATGGTGCATTTTTTAAAACTAAATGTATTCCGCGTGTTACCCGTTAAAAGTGGTTATTAATTCGGTAACGCTATATAAATAAGTAATAAGGCTCAAATTATTTGAGTAATGTCTTATTGAAACTCATATTGTTAGAGTAATTTGCACATAGCGGCCAAAATAAAGCACTATCAGAGATTTAGAACAACTATGAAGTAGAATTATTTGGAGGTCTGCGAAATAATTGTTTTGGGTTTGCATTTATTGACACGTCGTTTTGCTCATTCACCAAAAACAATGAAGAGATGAACATTTCAATTTATAATTCAACGTTTACGTAATTATTACTTACTTGGGTTAAGGTAATTTAGTCGAAACCAGTTTGTTGTGGGTAGAATCGTCAGCCTTCGTTATTATATCTGTTTTACAAATTAGTCTTGTAAAATGGATCGTTTAATTAGGACTCTTTAGTAAGGTGGCCAATTAAAGGTCTGATGCTAGAACTTCTGCACTCTTTTTAATGAAAAAATGCCGTCGCCACTTTTGGACTGGAGCCGTCTAGGGCAAGCCCAGGATTTGTGGGCGCCACAAGAATAATTTTCCCTAGAATCAGTGTGTTCCGAGACGTACTCAAGGTCAAGAAAGTAACCTCCCGTGGTTCATAAAACAAAATTTACAAATGACGAAATTGGTAAAGATGGACGAAGAATTGACTTGACCAAGATTGGTAAATTCAAAGTAATGATTTTAATACATAAATTAAACACGCAATATACACAATCAACCAATGAACAAAAATTATTATTCTATATTCGTACCTATTTAAAAAAATCAAATAAACACACAACCATCTCGGTTAAACTAAAGTTCAAAAGTACAATGTCATGTGGGTGCGCACCAGCTCTTGTAGAATCAGATCCACATAAACTGGCCGACACAAATTCTTGCTGGTCCAGTTCAACTATAGTTTCGCGAAATCGCCAAAAGCCTTTGGTCTAGACCGGCCGATTAATTGTGAAAGTTGTAGATTGAAGAAAACAAACTGGAAGTTAAAACTGAGCTTGAGGTAAATATAGTCCATACAGGGACTCAGTGCATATAGGTGAATGTCACTGGTACAGAAACAATGTCTGTTGGAATTTTAATGTTAACCTTTGTATTTCCAAAGGTAGAAATGTGAAGCAGCTTGACAATTCTATCCACTTTCTAGAAATTATAAGAATAAATAACATTTTATAAAATCTAATGCAGGCAAAGTTCTCCACCTTTTGTTTGAGAGGTCTACACTCGCTTGAAATCCTTGTCAACTGGCAAGGATAAATGACTTGCAACAGAATTTGGCCACAGCAAAATTTCCCATGTGCCAACAAACATTGCGGAGACAAGACAAACATTTCTCCATCTATCAGTTCGCTGAACATGTTTAAAGGAAGTCACAATCTTCACTCCGCGCTCGAAGTGGTTTGGACATAGCAAGTACAAAATCGTATATTGTCATCAACAGGTTTGAAATCTTGCTTCCTATAGGGAAACAAAGAATCTCTGTACATTTCCTAGAATGAAGAAGAGTTAAGACACTGTGCAGCCTTTTGTTTCAGATTGCAAACATATTCTGACATGTTTGTACCAGGATTCTTCAAAATAGTTCCATTGGAAACTAGGGTCAATCCCATAAGTAATGCTTTATTGCACCAACAATTGCAAGTTTCCTATTTCAAGTTCTCTCAAATCTAATTTATATGATTAAATTAACAACATGATTAATTAATATAATACAGAAAATAATACAATAGTCAAGGAGTCTGTCACAACTCCCCCTTAAAGAAAGAAAGTTTAATGAAAATTTCTTTAGTCTGTACTTTTGGCTACTACATAAGTAGATGTGAGAGTTCGCATTAGCTACTCTCGAAAGGGGCATCGGAATTACATTGTCCGTGCCTTTAATATGTTTGATGTCCCAAGTTGTACCCTGATGGTTTAAACTCCACATTTAGCAGTCTCGATTCTGTTCTCATTTTGTGGGGAGAGGAAAAGTAGGGGATTGTGGTCAGTATACACAAGAATCGGGTGTTTAGGTGAGCTCAAGTACACCTCTAAGTGTTGTAAGGCTAGCGGCAAGGCTAAATCACTCCTTTTCAATGGTTTCTGAGTAATTTTGCTGATGTCTATTGAAATTTTTCGTCGAACAAGTAGCAAATCGGAGTTCAACCTGGCTTCACCCTCTGTGCGAGCACGGACACCGCATCCCACACACTAGCATCTACCATTAATGTTGAACTGAGTTGAAAATCAGGTGCTGTCAGACCTGGTTGGAGCTCATAAGTATGGGTTTAATTTGTCAAATGCTTCTTGGCATGCATCAGACAAAACAAATTTGTATCTTGTGAGCAATGCTGGTCATTGGATGTGCAATAACAGAAAAATTAGGACAATTTCCTTAATCTATCTGCATACCCAGAAATCTCATCAGTGCTCCTATTGGTAGGTGATGGAAAACTTGTCTATTGCCTCTACTTTGGATTGGATTGGCTTGACTCCCTGACCCACAATGTGGCCTGCTATGTGACTTGTGGCACAACAACAAAACTCACTCTTTGCTAAATTGACAGTTAAATGGGCTTTTTGACAATTGTTTCAAACAATTTGTGGGCATATTGTTTCATGTGATCTTCCCATGTCTCAGAGTACAATACCAAATCATCAATAAGCCTGCCACAATCATCTACCTCAGCAATTACCTTGTTACCAATTTGGAAACGTAGCGGGGAGCATTTTTCAAGCCAAAGGGCATGCACCTTGTACTGGTACAATCATATGGTGTTACAAACGCTTGACATTTCTTTTGCCTCTTGTCTGTCAGTGGAACTTGAAGATATCCCTTTAATAATCAAACTGCTAACAATTTGCCATGTCCAATCTTATCAATACAATCATCAATTCTGGGTATCGGATACGAATCTGTTTGGATTTTAGATTTGTAGCCCGAAAAATCTGAAAACAAGCGGTATGACACCCCAGGTTTCCTAAGGTACCATTACACAAGGTGACGACCAATCGCTATGACTCGGTTCGATTAATGTTCTTAACATATAGCTACCTTTTTTCAAGATTTTGGCTTTTCAGGGTCAACCTTAGGGTTGTGTTGATAGGAATTGTATCATCCACATCAATGTCATGATGCACCACATTTGTTTGGTAGGAGGGAACATCTGAAACCAAATGACCAACTTGTAATCAAATTTGTAAGTAAGTTCATCTGTTTTGATTTGTCCAGGTGACCTATTTTGTTTCCAAATTGGTACCAATCGAGTTGTAAGTTTGGTGACAACCAGTAGGCATGTCATCACCTGACTTTGTTGGTTTTCTAAAATATCAGGTACATGTACTTCCGCTTTGCTTTACATTATCACCTTGGTCTGAAATTGTCATGGCAACAAAGATTTTGACAAGTGCTGGTTCACCCCTGTAACAAATTTTTCACATATTGAAGTGACACAATTGTCTTTGTTTTGCGCCTACCGGGCGTTTTGACAAAATAGTTTACATCCATGACCTTGGATTCAACCTCAGTTTTTTAAGGACCACTGTATTCTTGCTGCAATGGGATGTCCAAGACTTGGAATAATACCAAAACTATCCCCTTCTCAAACACTCTCTCCCTGGCCTCTTTTTATCATACAATGGTTCATTTTGATGGCTGGTCTTTCAAATTTTCTCTAGCAAGTTCACATTGCCGTGTTAGTCTTTGACTTGAACCCGATACCATAGTCTAAGAGATCAAGTCCTGTCAGTTTGAACCATTTCTCTTTGAGAAGAAAAGTTGTAACGGTCCTCGGACTTGATGTCCAAAAACTAATTCAAACGGGCTAAATCCTAGTGATTCTTGCCCCGCTTCCCTAGCAGCAACAACTAGGAGAGTTCTCCTCATACCAATCCTTTGGATATTCTGAACAAAAGGTTTTTCATTCATATTCTTGAGATTTTGGTGTGAAAACGTTTCCAGTGCCCCTGGGAATCGGCATGTCTGCAGAAGAATTTGTACGGTGAAATCACTAATTATTGCATAAAACTTGATGAAATAGTCCGGACATGACATTAGAACCTTGATCTGATTGGATTGACTTGGGTAGCCCAACAAGTGTAAAGAACTTAGTGCTTTAACAATAGTGTGTGCTTTGATATTTTGCTCAGTGAAATCGCTTCTGGAAAGCGGATTGATGCACACATTATAGTCAAAAAATATGGGTTGCCGGACTTGTTTTTGCAAAGGGCCTACACAATCCAAAATAAGTCTACCGGACATGGCTCCTCAAAAGCTGAATGGTTTTAGTGGAGTGGTGGGATTGTTTGATTTGGTTTTGCCCTCTTCCTGACATGTATGACCCATGATTTGCAATACTCGGTTTCATCTTTTCTGAGTGTGGGCCACCAAAAATGATTTAAGATTCTCAGAGTCTTTACTAAACCCAGTGTCCAGCCATTGGGTTATCATGTGCAAGACTGATTACCTCTTTCTGATAATTTGAGGGTAACACTATTTGATGGACAACTACAGTCACCTCAGCCGAAAACATATGGAGGTCTCTATATTTTCTCACTCCAAATGCCGTTTTCTTCGAAAAAGCACAGAGGAACTTTTTGAGCTTCCTGTTGGGCAATGAACCTTTCAATATAAATTCAGTGAGTTTTGGATCTTTCCGCTGCTCCTCGATCAACTTGTTTTTTGTGATCGGGTCAGATTACAATCCTAACTTACCGGATACTGAACTGTCATCAAGGCTTGAGAAAAATGTATCATCCAATCTAGAAAGATTTCCTTCTTTCTTTTGGTTTCTTTGGTGGTTTTGTTGTCTGATTAGTTTCACTATCTAACCTCTTCTATCTCTTGTGAGATTGTGTACTCATAGCCCTTGTAACGGCACAGGCAGGGAAAAGATTATTTCCTTTCATTTTCCTTCTTTACACAAGGCTTTGTGGCACAATTGGATTGGTATTACTTTAAATCCAGTAAATCATTTCCTCATCGCATGGACACATCGGCGATTGGCAATTTAGGTCTAACCATACGGACTGTTCAGAAACTAGGTTCATGCTTGCAATTTTTTTTCAAGTTAATTGGTGGAGTGGCACTTTTGAAAAAACTCATCCCCACCCCTTTAAATCAGTACATCAGTATGTGGGTGGACGATTTTTCTGAAAAGGTTAGGCTCTTTAAAGAATTAAAGTTTGAGTACAACCTGTGTCACGCATGATATTTATAGGTTTTGGGGAGTTTCATCATGGTGAGTGAGACAGTCTGGTATGACAAAAGGTTTGAATTTCTTCACGTCCCTTCTCCCACTTTGTGAAATGTTTGTTTGGGGACTTTTAATTTGGGTAGGCCTTTCTGGTTACTATGCATGCATTAGTTTCATGTGAAGTTTCCAACACTGTGAACAAGGGGCCCTTCATGTTGCAAGAAGTGCAAGTTGGTATAGTGACATGAGTCAGGACCTAGAGGATCCCTCCCTGAATGATCAGATTTTCACTAGTTTGGGCTAGTATCTGAGTTTGATTTTTACACACTGTGTACGTAGGTGGAGGGAGTTAGTCTGCCAGGGTTTGGTTTTCTGTGGGAAATTTGACTTGCCCGAGGAATAGATCAATTTATGCGTGATTGCATAATCATCTGCGATTGTTTGCTGCTTGCTCTATGGTTTCAATTTTACAGTCTAATCTAAGGTGAGTCGTGATATTCAGAATGGAAACATTGTTTAAATCATCTATCAATATCAATTGTCTTAACTCTAAAATCTGCTTTCACCTCCTAAGCAGTTAACCAACGATCGAGCAATAGCAACTGTTCTGTAGTGCGGGCAAATTTACAGGTGTCTGGTTTGGGTTTGTTCTTTTGGTACCCATGAATTTCTGTCTATATAGCCTCAGGTATAGCTCATGGCTTTCAGTAGGCCTGTTTTAACTTGATCATATCAGCATTGCCTCAATAGCCTTGGGCAGAGTACGATTCACTGGCTTTGCTACGGAGAACACTTGAAGTAACAAAGTCCAACTTGGCTTTGGCCATTTTAATTGTGTGGCGATTTTCTCGAAGTGCAGGGTGAAATATTTTCACCTTCACTTTCCTGAAATTTTGGAACAAAGCCTAATGTGACGGGGTACATCAAAACCAGACTCACTGCAGTAAATATTCACTTTTTCTTTTGTTGAACTCTAATTTTATTGCGTTTCCAAACTCTTTTTGCATTTCTATTTCTTTCGTCTAACCTATACCTGTTTATCTTTTGAGTTTTCATTTCTATTTGTACCTTTCTTGAGACTGAATCTTGTCTTTCAATTCCTCCCTTTCTTGTGATTCGATTTTTCATGTTCTCTAACTATAATCTCTCTTCTTCTCGCTTGACTTTGCATTTGCTTCTACTTCAATGCTAAATTTTCTCTCTACTGGATTACTTTCCAGAAATGATTGATCCCAACTCATCGTCTACCCATGTTGCGTGTGATCAGTTTTTGAATAATTTGTTTTTCTATGTATTGATTGCCACCTGCCTCATTATAGTTGAAATTTTCAAAAGATCTACCTTTCTTATTTGGTCAAACACATCCCAGTTAGGCTTCTCACAAATCTCTGAGCATTTAAATGACACCATTGTGATCAGTTACTCTATAGTATGCAATTTGCAAGAATTTAACAACAAAAAATTTGGAACCAAGAACAGCATTTTCAAAACAATTTGTGCTACAAAAATTTCTAATCGAATTGTGTTTTCCAGGCCGAGCCCCCAATTTATGTGAAGAGACGTCCCCCCCTACTCCAGGTCAGAAAAGTAACCTCCCGTGGTTCACTATTAAAAAAAAAATTTACAATGACGATTTGGAAGAGATGACTTGACCAAAGAGTTGTAATCAAAGTAAGGAATTTTAAAAATACATAAACTAATCACGCAAATATACACAAATCAACAATGCACAAAATTATTATATAACTTTTACTATTTAAAAATCAATTAAACACACACCATATCAGGTTTAAATAAGTTCAAAGTTCACAGTTCACTGTGGGTGCGCCACCAAGTATCATTGTGAAGCAGATCACATAAATCTTGGCGACACAAGTCTTGCTGGTACAGTTCAATATGGTTGCGAATCGCAAAAGTCCTTTTGGTCTAGACCGGACTGGAATTTTAATGTTAACCTTTGTTTTTCCAAAGGTAACCACATTTGAAGCAGCTTTGACAATCTTAGCAACGTCTAAATTATAGAAATTACATAACATTTTATAAATCAAATGTTATGCCAAAGTTCTACACCTTCGGTTTTAAGAGGTCTACACTGCTGAATATCTTGTCAACTGGCAAGGAGAACGAACTTGCAAACGAATTGTCAAAGCAAAATTTCCCATGATGCAACAAACATGCCGGAGCAAAGACAAACGTTTCATCATCTTTTCAGTTCGGCTGAAACATGTTTAAAGGAAGGTCCACAATATTCCACATTCCTGCGCTCGCGAAGTGTTTTGACATGAGCAATTTACACAAAGTTATGTTCATCAAACAGGTGTGCAATCTTGCTTCCTATAGGTAACAAAGCATCTCGGTCCATTTCCTAGAATGAAGAAGATAAGACACTGTGCTCCTTTTGTTTAGATTGCGAACAATTCGGAATGTTTGTACTCAGGAGGTCTTCACACACAAGTCCATTTAGAACTAGGTCACTCAGATAAGTCATGCGTATTGCACACAACACATTGCAAGTTCATAGTTCAAAGGTCATACAAGGATTAACAAAATTTCATTTAATAATTAATTTAAAAAACATGAGTTAATTAATGATAATACAGAAAATAATACAATTATTCAGGAGTCGTCAACAAGTGGCGATATAGACCGTATTTCAATATGACGTCTACCACAGACATGTTGGTGGACAAGATGCATAACAGTCAGGCTACAATCAATTAAGCTGTCAATCGATCCATGTTTGCGATTGCACAGGGATCATTGACAGGTGAATGTTTGTGTACTGGAATGCATCTATTTTGTCCACCAACATGGCTGGCTATTGAATACAGTATATAGCAAGGATTTTGGAGACGGTAAAAAATGTTCCGCCTCGATCCGCTCGCCGGATTTTTTTTAGAGGCGCATGAAAACTTGGGGTCCGTTCCCAAACTATGAACGTAAAGTTCATCTTACGTATAGCGTAAGATTTTTGTGACGACCATGAGTAGTAGCGTCAGGAACAGGTGTACTTAAATGGACGATAGGCATTCTAACAGTAAACCTACGACAATCTACGTAACATAAACTAATCCGATTTAAAGGTCATTCCATTCGTTGATTGGGATTAAAATTTGGCTCTGTCTGGGGTGCAAAAGTCTGAGGAACGTTTGCGACTGTACCATGGGCCTATTATCATCAGGTATGAATGATTTTATTGGGTGGATCTATAGAACTTTAAAAAAGTATTAAACAATCGGACAGGGTTCGCTTGCATGTGATTGTCCACGGCTGGTTGAAAGGTAGTTTTATTATTGCAAAATCACCCCCTCATGTTGAAATTCGCTATTTTTCATGCAAATTAGGGACCGCTGATTATTAGTTATCGATTTTTTTTTGATCAAGAACGCGCCTCTGAACCTCAAGTAAATTGATTTGCTCGTGGCGCTTGGGAATTGACCGTACGCAGTACGAAGGTCGCCCATACGACAAAAACAAGCTAATATTGTTTTATAAATGAAATCATAACATGACCATGTTTAATAAATCATATTGGACTGACTAGCCTATGACTAACAAAAACATGAAAAAATCTGGTGTGAAATTGGCGCTTTGATGAGGTGGTGCACACCACGGATGACTGGCGAGTCATGATGAAGTAAACCATGTCAACAACAGAGCATGAATAGTCAGAGTCATTGAGGTTGAACTTGAACCAGGAGGCCTACAATTCCCTAGCAAGGCTACCAATTTCAAACACGATAAATATCAGTATAACCAACGGGGCAGTCAAACAGATCTATCGAAAACAGTCATGGCTAAATTAGGTATAAGCCGTATTTACTTAGTGAAAATATAACCAATTAATTGCACACGTAGCATGTTATTTTTTTTTTATCTATCTTGAGACCAAATTCCTATTGTGGGCACAAAAAATCTAAGCAGACGACATTTTTATCGTTAAATTGATTTCGGTTGATTCGGACCATTCACCGATTACTGCGATCCCACTCATAGCTTATATAGGCATATATTAGTGAAAATAGCGCCAAATTTTACTAAATTGTTACCTGTAGCCCATTTTAGTCATTTATCCTAAATTCACCTATTTGGCCGGCAAAAATCTAAGCAGACACATTTTGTCGTGAAATTGATTTCTTTTTTTTAGGTGGTCGGCAAATCTCACCGAAGTACTGCGATACCACTCATAGCTTCTAGAGGGAATTATATTAGTGAAAGTAGAGCCAAATTTGACTAAATTGGTTACATGTAGCCTATTTTAGCTCATTTCTCTACATTCTCATATTTTGGCGCCCAAAAATCTAAGCAGAGAATTTTTGTCGTTAAATTGTTTTCGGTTTTCGACCCATCTCAACGATTACTGCGATACCACTCATAGCTTATATAGGCATATATTAGTAAAAATAGAGCCAAATTTGACTAAATTTGTTACATGTAGACTATTTTAGCTCCTTATCCATAAATTCCACATATTTTGGCGCCAACAATCTACGCAGACGACATTTTTGGCGGTAAATTGATTCTGTCGGTTTGTTCGGCCTCATCTCACATACTGCGATACCATCATAGCATTCTATGGCCAGATATTAGTGAAAATAGAGCCAAATATGAGTAAATTTGTGACATGGGGCCTATTTTAGCTCTTTTATTCTAAATTCACATATTTGCGCCAAAAATATAAGAAGACGACCTTTTTGTCGTTAAAAGTGATTTCGGTTGTTCGGCCATCTCACCGATTACTGCAATAAACACTCCTAGCTTATATAGGCATATATTAGTAAAACTATAGCCAAATTTGACTAAAATTGAATAGCATTTCAAGTATTTTATCTCCTTTTAACCATTTAGACTAAATTCTCCCATTTGGGCCCAAAGTGTGTGCAGACGACATGTCTTGGTGTTTAACTAATGCAGTTCATTCCCACTACCCCTCTGAATAATACGGGACAACTCTCATTCAAGCATATAGTAGTAAAAGTATAGCCACCTAGACTCAATTTACAACATGGCCGGCGTTTTACTAATTCAGACTAAATTTACATCATTTTGGCGCCAAGTGTTTATTCGGCACCGTTGGTTTACATATAGTGATCTTATACCAAAGAGTAAAGATTACAGGTTAATTATAAATGTCCTTTCCTAAGTATTCACACATATATCGAAATATCGCACGAAATTCGCAGATTCGCTCAAAATATCGGCACATCCCTATGATGAATTAATTGGCTGAAACACGCGGTGGATCATCCAATCGATCCGATATTTTTAGTAGTGGATGACGTCAGTTTATATCCATATATGAGTCATTGAATATGCGCTCAGTTTTGAAATTGGTAATAAAAAATATATAATTTCAAGAGGGCTCAAAAGCCGTGTTGTCGATCAACTTGGTCTGATTCGTTTATTTTTTTGTGCGCGCTGGGTGTGTGTGTTAAAAACTATTCCTTATTTTATTTGCTTCACGTAGCTCCTGTGCTTCACTTTTTATCCCGGTTATTAATTAATTAAATAGTTATATAAAGTTTAATATAGTAACTATTCAGGTAGGGTTATATCTCTGCGAGTGGAGAGGTGTTTATTTTTCCATTTCTGTGACCAATTTAGATGAAATTCATACTCTTTTTAGTTATTTCATTTTTTAAAATCGGAATGCGGGGGGGCCTTTATTATAAAATTAATTTACAAACTCAATATCTGTTAAAACATGTAACATGCAGCTACCATAACTTTTTAAATTAATTACGCAGATGCAATAAATACTAACATGCTTGGCACATACTCGGTATTGGAACGTTTTTTCTCAAGAACAGATAACACTATAGGCCTAATAACAAACATGTGCCTCTCGGCATTAAAGATATGGTTCTTGAAATATGGATCAAGTATATCATTTTTGATTGGTCACCTGACTTTGGTTCAAAAATTTGCAGGATTTAAGATTTTGTTTGGGACATAAATTATTTTATTGTTACTTTTAGCAAAACAGGTTATAGGGTTTATATTTGTCTGGCTATAAACCTTGCTGCCTACAAGTTGCTACCCAACCTAAGTCAACTATCGGACCGACAAAAAATGGGGTTAAAATGTTGGAACCACTTTGTGGTCAAAAACGTGTGAAACTGACTTTTTGTGGTCATAAGTTTGACCCATTTTTAGAGTCTGTGCATAGTTTACTTGATGTTTTAAGTGTTTTACATATAACGATGTCGTTACCGTGTTCATCCTCCGCCTACAGTACAGAACAACACGTACTATTCCTTCCTCATTAAATTAACATAACCCTATACATTTTTTTATATAAGTTTTTTTTTTGAGTAACGGTGATGTGCTGCAAACCTCGAGGTCTTTGGCATGCTCCTAAAAATGTGAGGGTTGAAAAACAAACGAGGCATATTTTTATTTTCAACCAAAAAAATTTGTTTGAAATTGTGAGAAAATTCGACAAGAGATTATGCCTACATAATTTATTTAAAATAAGTTGGTGAAAATCGGTCATTGGTGGTGACACTGGAGCGAAAAAAAACCCACAAAAACACATACATACACACACATAATCCCACCACACACCACACCTCCACACACAACACCAAACCAAACACAAGAGGGACCCCCGGGTCTCGAACATGTTCAAGATGGTTGGAATAATCTCCCTACAATCATCTCCCAAGCCCACATCCCTTTTCCAAATAAATCACGAACGCTAGCTCGTTCCATATGTCCATGATATGAAACTTGTATCATTATGGAAGTCTCTCAACTCTGATAGACGTCGAAATTTCGCGTAACTTTACCATAATCCTGCGACTAAGTTAAAGTTTCAGGAACGCATGACAGTCGTGAAAAATCGTACGTCTAGTTACACAGACTTAAATTGTCCGTAGTTTTGAAGACAATCTTAAGTGCATACTAAGTTTCGGGAACGCAGTCAATTCGTAGGTGTGAACTTTACGCAAAAGCTGCGATAGAAAGGGGCTACGACTGTCGTACGAAACCACTTTCGGGAACGGACCCCCTGAAGAGCGGTGGGGGTGGAGAATCAAACATCAACCACATCACTCAGTACCCGTATTTACCAAATTGGTTATTGTTAGAAAGCTGTGTCTGCTGTAAAGACGGAATGTAATTTCCCCACCGGGCTCGCCTCCCCTGACTGGCAACCAAACTTTGCCCCGCCCCCCTTTTGCGCACCCCCCCCCCCGGTGTGTGGGGGGGTCTGGAAAGGAACTGATAACAAAAGACGGAGTCGTTTTTTGCATTGTTGATTTCTTTTGGGGGTGGTTGTTAAATCTGTTGGAATGTGGTGTGGTGTGGTGTATTTGTGGTCAGGCCCCCCCCCCCCCCGCCCCCCCCCGCCCCCCCCCCCCCCCCCCCACACCCCCACCCCCACCCCGCCACCACACCCCACCCCCCCCACCGCCCCCACCCCCCCCCCCCCACCCCCCCCCCCCCCCCCCCCCCCACCACTGCGTGTGTGCGCCTGTGTGTGTGTGTGTGTGTGCGTTCCGTGTGTGTGTGCGTGCAGTTCGTGTGTGGTGTGGGTGTTGTGTGACGTGCGTGCGGAGATATAGCTTTGAGAAATGACATCGTAAAATTCCCTTTGAAATTTAGTGAGTAACGTTTTTGTGCAGTTTTGGTGCATTACAAACTGTCAGGCTGGTGTCTGCTGTAAAGACGGAATGTAATTTTCCCCCCCCGGCTACGCCTCCACTGACTGGCAACCAACTTTTGTGCCCCCCCCCCCCCCTTTGCGCCACGCCTGCGTGTGTGTGCCTGTGGGTGTGTGCGTTCGCGTGTGTGTGTGCGTGCATGCGGTGTGGGTGCGTGTGTGTGTGTGTGTTTGCGTGCGACTATATAGCTTGAAGAAAGACCACGTAATTCCCTTTTGAGATTGAGAGGGATTAACGTTTTTGTGTAGTTTGGGCATTTACAAACATTCAATTTGTTTTACTTTACACATCTTTTACGATAGAGTTTTGTTTTCCGAAAAGGATAGGGATATACTATGCTTGTGGTCGACAATTTTACAAATAAGGGGCGTCCCATCGATGAAATTAACATGAATCTTGTTTTCATTTGAATGAAATTTTCAATAATGATGTGACCTATACAGTGGGAGTCAAATGCAATCTTGTGTTCTGTGTACCAATATTTCAAATGAAAAAAACAAAAAATCACCATATACTTTTTAGAATAAAGTTTCATAATGGCAATACCTATCAAATGATACGGGAGTATGAACTTCTGGAAACAGACCCAGACCATGCAAGACGCACATGATTTGTGGGTTTCTGCTTGAAGAAACACCTCGGCTGTCTTTAAGAAGACCTGTGGCAACGTCGAATGCCTATATGGCTCAATCAACTTCCCAATGTCACTTGTCAGGCAGAATACCTCACGCGGTTTCAAGTTTCTTGACCTTAGCCTTGAAGGAGGACTCGAACAAGAACTTTTGGCGAGTGGGATAGGCCTTGTGGAACCGGTGGCCTTGCTTGTTCCTTTCTTGTTTTCGTCGCTGGAACGCTAAAATTGTGAAGACTATCGTTTCAAGTTAAAACGACCAGGTTGTCCCAGTCCCCTGGGAAGAAATTTGTGAGATTCCGTCGCCAGCAAAACGGTCAATTTAGGCATCTTCTCTGGTGGTACAGAAGTGGTGCTCCTGCACATTGAAAAGAATTGTGGACAGCTCTTTAACAATATTTATTTGGAAGAGTGTGGTGCCCTTAACATGGCCATATCATTCATGACTCACCAATCCACCATCGGAACCTCTTTTGATAGTGTGCAATTTGCAGTCTTACGTGTGCACAACTTCTTCCCCGACAATTCGGATGACATTTACAAAGAATTGTGATATCCTCAAGCAGGTCGACAGTTGACTTGGCGGCACTTGCATAGATGTATAAAAATATCAGCTATCGGCGGCCGGTCCACATACCTCTTTCTTCTCTCGCCCTCCAATTTTCATCTTCCTCGTCTTTTTTCTTTCTGTTGTCTTTGGTTTTAATTTGTCTCTTCTATTCCCCTTCCCCTTATTTCTATCTAACCCCTCCTCTTCGTCCTTTCTCCTTTTTTCCTTCTCTCACCCACTTCTCACCCGTTTCGTCTTCTTTCTTTTGCCTCCTTTTCGTATTCTTTCTACTATTTCTATTTTTTTTAAAAAATTCTCCTCTTCCTTCCACCACCTCCTTTCGTCGGTTCTTCTTCTATTTCTATGATTCGCTTCTTGTAGTACTTTCTACTAACAACGAGAATTATGTAATGCTAACTTGGGTTTGTTTTCAATCACAAAACTGATTTCCCCAGATAATAATAACAAGTGACCAACACCTAAGGGAAAACGATAAGAGCATTGACATGTTTAATAAACAAGTGCGTCCTGTTTATCCCCTCACCCTCCGCACGCGTGGACTCTAATTTAGCAGCTGAATTTACCATATTGTCCGCCGACGATCTATATAGTATAGGATTTAAACTTTGCGCGCTTAAAATCCAAAAAAATCTTCTAGTGTTTACTAGCTACTAGAAGCAAATGTCCCTCAAGTGGTTTGCAAATTTTTGGGGTATAAAATTATATATTTTCTTTCCCATATTTTTAACTCAGCATTGTGGTTTTTTCATGAACTGAGGGTACTGACTGACTTGAAGTTTGAGGTTTACTAACTTTTTGGTCCAAACAAGCCATGTCGTGATTGAACATGTAAACTCAGCCTGTAAAATCTAAGTGGTCTCTACCGCAAGTGGCGGCACCAGAATTAATTTGTTATTTTATTTTTGTTGTTGTTTGTTTCATTGATTTATTTTTCTAATAGCAATGAGCAAGTATTCATGCAAGCGATTTTTTTTTTCCCAAAAATGGTGGTAAGTTTTTTGTTTTTTAAAATTTCAGGGATGGCACAACGGGGACCAATGGTCAAAGTGGTGAATTTTTCGACCACCTCTGGGGGGGCCGTCTCTGCTCTAACCAACCAGGTTAGACGTTTCTTTATTTTGCAGATTGTTTCCTAATTTTTAAGCAATATAAGCGCAATTTGCACCGGTTTCACCATGAACCGTTGCCTTACTTTTAAATTTGGATTTTTTTATTTTTTTACGGTACCAAGTCCACTCTTCCAGCTGCTGTAAAGTGCAACAATTCAGCGAGTTTATTTAATCAAATTAATGTAGTGGCTTCGTTGACATTTGAAGTGAAAGAAAGACACGATATACGCCACTCACAGCTTCAAGGAGCCTGTTGTACCATAAAAAGAGAACTGCTTGATCGATATCACTGACATTGTAATAAATCTAGACCCCAAATATAATTTTGAATTTTTGTTGCTATTGAACGTATTTGCCTGACAAATTCATCCCAGTACCATCTTCTGTCCGTTTTTACAGTATTTTGAAACTTCACAATGCTCAAAATGGACTTAGGCACTTTTGCGCACACATATTCAGTTGGCAGGAAAAACCTCATATGTGCATTTGACCGCAGAGCCAAAAACCTCATATGTGCATTTTTGGGTAACACTGACAAAAGGACCTGTTTGGCGATATTGCGTTTTGCAAAGTATCGCAAAATACTTAGAATAGATCTTAGTACTTCTTTAAACTTTCTTTGTCCATGTTACCGAAGTTGCGCAATATGAGGCTTTTTATTTGCCATTTCACATTACATATGAGGTTTTTCCTGCCCAGCGACGATATTCAATTTCATTTGAACCAACAACATAGACTGGTCGGATATACAAAATAATTAGCACAAAAATTATCCTCGCAAGTTTTTGATCAAAAAGCGCGTAAAATGCCTGAAATGGGTAAAAGCCCCAAACCAAAAGTTGCAGTTTATTGATTTTCATGGGCAATAGTGCAGTGGTACTGCAAACACGAAACCTCTTACGCACAAGTCAATTTTGCAAGTAGACTTTCTCACTCATTCAGTTGGAAACCCTCTTTGTGTAAAAATCAATACACACGGACTATTGCGTTGACCATTGAAAAATCCAAAAACTGCAACTTTTTTGTACGAGTGAGGTGTTAAATGAAAGAGCAAAATCTAGACAACAAAATGTTTATTCGAAAAACTTGCAAAGATTATCGGACTTGGCACAATATTGATCGAAAAACAGGATGAGATACTTTTTGTGCCTATATATATTTTACACTCACCCGTGAGTTGCAGCATTTTTCAAAACATGTACGTTGTTGTCTCTCCAAGATTTACCTAACGCATTTACGAGGATTAGTCCTCATCTGCAATGTACGTCGTATGTTCTCTGCATTGTTTCGGGGCAAAAGTGCCAGCCTGCAATTTTAATGTCAATGACTTTTATTATGACCTTCCTTCGAATCCTTCCAGTGTATTTGCAAACAACTCCATGTTATTGCTTCAGTACAGATGATAACTTCCCCGCAATAAATATTAATAAAAGGCAATTGCCTCCAAGTCCATAACGACCACTGAATCTAATCCGACAATGGGGAAGATTGACTGCCATCATATGTTCTGTGCAAAAATTACTTGATATTTGTCAGTAAAGTTTAAAAGGGTTGTTGCTTGGGTAACAAGGTCTGTTCAAATGTGTTGAGAAATTACAGATAATTACAACAAAGGGGAAATACGTAGATAAAGCCTATACTACTGCTTTCCTTAATGCCTGATAGATATATATAATAATATATGTTAACCTTTGAAATACTGTTTGTAGATGTTGTAAGTTTCTATACCTCCACACCCCGTCATATATTGATCATGGGCGGGATTAATCCTCTATATAAAAGTGGGTCTCACTTTTAAACACCCTTACTGCTATACATCAAAAACGATGTATATGTCACTGAATTCATGACAAAAATGACAAAAAGCAATGTTAAAAATATGAACCCCCATTTAAGTGCTTGTTGCACTAATATCGGTACGGACAGTAATGGCTTAAATATTCGACCAATATGTACAGAACATACACAATTCTGATGTTTATGATTGTTTCGATTTTATGGTTCAGCAACTTGAAATCACTGATAGTTGCCTTTAAGTGGTCTACCATTATGTGAACATTTTATTTCACCTTCGGTACAACCTGGGCGAAATTCTTTGGGCTGATATATTCTGTTGACCACACGGTCCCAATCCTTACAGAATATGCTATATATCAATTACTGACCACTCCATCAAACATCTCGTCATTGGAGATATTAAAGTTCCTCACGCGTGAAAACACATAGAACTATTTATACTAAAATTGTATTTACCATTCAGCCGTTAGGTGTGCGTGCTGATCTAAGAAATTCACCGGGGTATTAATTACTACTGAAGTTGAAAAATTACATCAGAATCGAAGCCCACGTCTTGCTTGTATCGCCGATCCACTAGTTGTAAGAAGTGGACAATTGTTTGGTCACAATCATCCGCTGGCAACGGTTACCTAACAGTAATGTGATAAAAAGCAGAAATTATTAATCAAGTCAGAAAATTTTAGATTCAGATTTTAATTATAAATCTGAGCCATTTCTGAATTTCCGGTACAGGCTTTTACTAATAGACACCTTAGACTTCTGACTGAATGTTACATTTATTATTACAGGAAAACAACTATTTGGGGCACTAATGTCTCAAAAAGGGTGTAAGAATTTCGAAATAGAAGAGGTTGTCAAAAGTATATCCAGCTTTTTTTCATAATTTATTTATTCTCTTAAATTAAAAAAATCGACATTTTGCAATTTGGAAACCACACATCAATCACGTAAGAGCGATATAAAGAAAGGATTTGGTATGACGTACTACACGCCTATTGAACCAAACCTAGATTTCAATTGTATAGCAAGAATCTAATTATGGTGGAACGATAATTGAAAAAAATTGGCAACAAATCTGTGAAACACAAACAACGAGGGTGATTAAGAGTATCGTTTCATAAATGGCCCATTATACAAGAAGGGACAGATTTATTCATTAGATGTTTCCCAAGAAGCCTTGATGTGAATACAAACATTCTTGAATACTAGGGATGACAAATGCAACAAGGTTATTGGGAAATGTATTGGAAGTCACAAAGATTCTTTTTGACACAGTGTTATGATTTATATGTAAACCTAAAGTTTAAGCCTTAGCCTTCTAAGAGTCAAGGGCCATTTTCGGGGGTATTGCAGGGAGATGATCTAGCTCCATTCCTATTCATAATCATTATCGACTACCTGATGACAAAAGCTACGTGATGACAAAGCTAGCGGAATGACTCCGGAGGAGCTAGCGGAATGACTCCTCCGGAAGTCATTCCGCTAGGACGAGCTTACATTGAAACAGCCCTGTTCCGAAGCCATGAACGAGCCCAGGAACAGTTTACTTGAACAACTGCAGAAAGACTGGACTTGATCATCGTTTACAGAAGACGGAATACCTAACCACCGACAAAGTTCAACATACGTCAGACTGTCCCAAGTGGTATGGAGAACAGCAACCACTATGTAAACAACTTCAGATACATTGGGTGATGCTGAACTCTTTCAAAGGAGGCACTTCACCTGTTTTGCATTTTGGAAACTAGAAGTCCATCATCTCCAATTAAAGTAAAGCTTTCCGTACGACTTGTGTTACAATTCTTTGTAGTGCTGATTGTATGGCTGGGGGATCTTGTGACATGGAGAAGAAGATTAAATCTTTGCTATATCATGTTATAGAATCATGATGACTCTCAAGCGCGCTGATCACGTCTTTCAATGCAGAGTGTAAATGAATATGGCAAGCACAGAGAATATATTCTCATCAATCATTGCAAGCCCAACGTCAAGCTCCGTTGTTGGGGTCCATATTCTTAGAATGCCCGTGGATGAAGTCCGGTAGGAATATGCCCTCTACTGCCCATGACGCACCGCATTTGTAGAGAGAGCAGATCGTCAAAAATGACGTATCTCTCTCTTACATCCAGAGATGTTTGGGCGAACACGTTTTTGTCTTGAACTGAAAAGGGACAAATACGTTGAATGCAAGACCAACGTCAAGTGCCACGTTTTCATGGTTTCTCCATTGGAGCCGGTCTTGCAAACTCTTGCTTTGAACCCTGGATTATAAAAGACTACTTAAAAAGTGACATGTTTTTTACACAGATTTTTTTTATTAGTGTTGTGGTTTGGTGTATATTTTTGTAATTTTGAGTTCTGTATAGGCGTCGTGTTGTGTTTTGATGGATGTTGCTCCTATTTGGTGTTTGGTTGCTTACATGTTGTTCTGGTTTTAGATGGTGAAGTAGTTGTTGGCGAAGTGTGTTTGTTCTTGGCGCATTCAGTGAGATCGTGCACATGTTGACATTGTATATCTTGACGCATAGCGCATTGTATATAGTGGTCGGATGATTTTGTCTGGCAGTTTTAGCTTGATTCTCATTCTGTTGATAGCGATTTGAGTTCGTCTTGGTAATTTATTGAGTGCGTTGTTGCTTGGAGTGTGTTTGTGCGGGAAAGTCTCCAAAGTACTGATTTTGACTGTGTTTGATGAATTTGATCTTGCCATCTGTGATGTGCTGTTGTTGGAAAGTGTTCTTTGTTTGACGCCGACTGTGTGGTATGAATTATTCAGGTTCCTGGTTTTTCGTATTGCCGCTTTGGCTGTGACGTCCGCTTCTTCGTTGCCCGACGCCGAATTGACTGGGAATCCAGTTGATGATGAATTTTTTTGTTGCTGTCTTTTATGTCTGTTGAATGTCTTTATTCAATGCTATGTTGTCCTGATGTGGGGTGCGGATGTTTTTCGATTGCACCTTGGCTGTCTGTGTGGATGACGATGTTTTGTTGCCGGCTGTGTTTTTGCGTCGCGGATTGCTTCGCGAATGGCTGCCAATTCTGTTTGTATCGTGGAGCAGCTATCAGATGTTCTGAATGATTTTGTGGTATGTGGTGCTACAAGGCAAATTCACAAGTGGGGTCTTCGTTGACCGAGCCATCAGTGTAGTAACAAGTGGCTCTGAGTTTGTTGACTCTGCATCTTCGTGCTTTTGTAGGCCGATTCGTCGACTATTGTGGGTGGAGCTGATGTTTTGTTATCAAAGGACGATGAATGCGAGTGTCCGCGACAGTTTGGAGCATTGATCAGAGTGCTGAATAGTTTCTGGGACTGGAGGTTGCGCGTCTTGGCTGTGAAGGTTCCAGGCGTCTGCAGTTTGGAGGAGCCATGTGTTGTCGGTAAAGACTTCCCTTGATTTTGTTAGGCTTTTCGAGATTTGGCCGTGTAGAGCGTGTTCAGTGTTGCAAAGATAGATAGTCATGCTTCATGTCGGAACTGGAGTGGCATACTTTCTGCTTCGAGCTGACAGGTTTGGACGTTGGCCCAGCGAGGAGCGCCTAGAATTGTGCGAATAGCTTGGTTCTGAAGTGTTTCGAGCTGTTTTCGGGCCGTTGTTGTTGCGAAGGCGACGACTACACAGCCATAGTCTAAAATCGGACGAACGGTGGCTTGGTAAATTTTGCGGAGTACTTGAGAGTTGGCTCCTCCGGGAAGACCGCTTATGGCTCTCATGGCGTTTAGACGACTTTTGACCCTTTTGACAGTATATATCAAGATCTAAAGTACTCAAGGTCATGTCCATGGCTTATTAGGATAGTTGCCATGACAACACCATGATACAAAAATTAGGAATTTGAAAAAAAAAAAGACTTAAAACAATCTGAGGCTATTATGAGGTATTTATGAGACCTTTAGGGATATTCATCCATCAGGTTTTTCTGTTAGTTTGGGTCCCCAGCTATCAGAAGCTGCTTGCTTCCCTTTAAGCTGGTGGTGGGTGTGAATGCCAGAGCTGTTACTATAGAAACACCACTATAAGAGCTGGGAATTTCGGAAAATGTTATATCTTTGCAACCAGACAACATGAAAAATTATTTTAAGTGTAAATTTGAATATAGATATATGAATTTCTAGCTGCCCAATTGATCAAAAGTACTTGAGGTTATGGCCTTGCCTAAGCAGGATGGTTGCCATCCCAAGACCATGATTAAATAAAATGCAGCAAGTAAATATGCGTCATCCCCCATGGCAAGATGGCAATCATGACCTTTGACATCCACATATCGTCGGCCGCGTCACATACTGACGTATTTGCAAAATACGCATTTCGAGAAAAACGGCTTTGAAGATTTTGCGATTTTAATTTTTCCCTATACTGTTAATTAAAACATATATCAATTAAAACCTAGTGGAAAATCGCCGACATAAGTTAAATTTTAAATATATTTACCTAATCAGCTTCCATTTTTTTAGATATGCGAACAGATGATGTTAAATAAAATACGTCACTATGTGAAAACGACAAAATAGCAATTTCAACGAGTAAATAACAAATACGACGCGCAAATACGTCGTTATGTGACGCGTTTGCGCAAAATAGTCACTATGTGACAACGACAAAATACCAATTCTAACCGTGAGCTGCAAAATACGTAACACAAATAAGTCACTATGTTACGCGGCGAATACTTCAAAAAATGCCAGATAGATACGATGTATGGGCCTGCGCCGTATAGATTTCGACAATACGTCGTTATGTGATGTGGACAATTTAACGGTTGTAAATACGGTCATAATTATTTAATAATATTTACTAATAAGCCATTTTGGGGTTTAAAATTGGTTGAAATGTATGCAAAATTCTCCAAAAGTCCGAAATGTCGAATGCGTCACTATGTGACGCGGCCCGACGATAGAAGGACCTATTGCACCTCAAGCCCAAGGTGGTTTTTAAATGGACTTCAACTTTTTCAAGAAGACCTGGAAAAACGAAAAACCTAAACAACTGGAGCAATCTCCAAGGTAAGGAATAGATCAACTTGAACAGGATTCATGCAGGTGTCGGGTCGTTTCAACAGCAATATGACTGATGGGGCTGCGACCACCTCCAAGCCTGCAATGTGGATCTCTATCACAGACTGCAGATGAACATTCCCCATGAGTGCCCTACCTTTCGTCCACTGGTGGATATAGACCCAGCCAATCAACAGTGAGCTGACTCCACCAACCTTAAACTCAGTTACCTGAGACTCTTACGCAATAAGAAGATGATCCAGCTCCAATACCAAACCGACCGTCATCAGGAAGCCATTTCACATTCTGTCCATTGGTAATCCCAATTTATCACCTCTAAGAACCCAGGACGGACTATTGTAGGGCTTTGGCAACTGGATATAAAAAAATCTGCACAATGCCTCATCTGGGCCACCAGCGACCCCTTACCACTGTTAAATTAGACAACTCCCGAAATAGTCAGGACCGCATGGACCGAATCACGCGGCGCAGTGATTCGACTTACCACCCAGAAAAACCACAGAAAAATTATTCCACGACCTTCTGATGGTGGAGAACCAACAAATTACGGAAGGTCGTAAGGTTGTAGAAGAAGGTATCCTACCCTAGTGTATTGCCCTCTTACTCATGAGAAGGGGAATGACAATCGTCATTAGCAAAAGCTTATTACCATTACCTTATTTTAAACATAATCCACTGCTCACCGGTGACGGAGTGGAGTTGAGAAGGTAAACAATGCCAACGCACACTACCTAATGCTCCATTTGTACTCATCTAATGCTCCTGGTTCTAGCTGATACTAAGCTTGTTGGAATGTGTTAGCAGAACTCCAACTGACATGTCCGTCCGTGCTTGGGATGGAGGCCCTTTATAGAATGCTCAGGAGGAAGCTTGAGCTTGAATATCATGTGCTCTGACCAAGGAGCCAGTCAAAACGATCATGTGTTTTTCGTGCGCTTAAGGCCAGACTGAAGAAATCCAGGCGGTCACTGTGTCCCTTGCTGCAGGCCATGTGGTGGCTCTGCAGAGATAAAGCGCTGATGAGAGAAGTACGAAGATCCTTACCGCTCAAGGGACCTCATGAAACACCAAGGTCTCTGAGCGGCAGACAACTCTATTGAGATCGGCAAAATGCCACCGGTTTTGATTTGTAAAAGAATCTGATTCTTCGCCAAGCAGCCTGTTTGAAGAATAGAGACCCCACGTCCTCAAAGCGGAGTGGTTGTCTGTAGATAGAAAAGGCGTGACACTCCGAACCCCTATGACACAGCAACGAAGAAAGCATGAGTCTATTGGAAATTGCAGAAAACTAAGCTCTCGGGTGGGTTTTAACTCCTCCTACACCAAGAACTGAAAGAATTGGAACAAGACTACGAACCAGGGAACGCGTCGTGAACATATCCTTTACAAGAGGGAACTGGAGGGAAACTGTCATGCCATCTCAGCTCTTTGAGTCTGGCCTATGGCTGTTTGGTAAGCCCGGAGAGTTAGGAGCCTTTCCTCCCTTGAAAGACCTCGTGAAGAATTCGGCAATCTGGCCTACAGTTGCACAATAGGGATTCGATCTTTGACGGCATTGTTAACGACGAGTTCGAGATCAGAATCATAAGTAACACTTGTTGACTTCCGCTTTGCCTGAGCATAGGACGCAACGCATGTTCAGAAAGTCTCACTTAGTACACAGTCTGTGAAGAAATGCACCAGAAAGACGGGTTTCAGAGCATTCATTGGTACTCTGGTAAAATATAAATAAATGTGCCAGATGTATATAGAGCCTTTATCACCAGTCAGTATCAAAGCGCTTACGTTTATTCCGCTGTACTAGGAAATCATCAGGATCATCATTCCCTCTAGTGTGGGCTGCTTTAGGGCGCTCACACCTATCCATACGTAGATTGTAATTCCCCTAACAGCTCCCCAGATTTCGCGCTGTGTCGACGAGGCAATTGAAATTAAGTTATTCTTGCCAGGGACACAAACACGTTGGGACACAAGCGGGGGACTCGAACTCACGATTTTAGTACCGAGTCCTTGCGCTTTTCCGTTGGCGCCACCACGGTGGCTCTGTGTACAAATGGGTCGGCCGATGGACCTCTGACCAGAGCCCCCTACTATGGGAAGCCGAATCGGTTCTTCTCAAGCAGATCTAACCGCCTGGGAACCACAGCTGCAATGGCCACAATGGGGCTACCAGCAGGGCCAAGCACTCCTGGGAGAGAGCCCCTTTCTCGAGAACTCTCGGCATCATGGCGATGGGAAAAAAGCCAGCTATCAGGTCCGACAGTCGCCGCCATGACGTCCCTTATTCGCCCAGGATCTGTGTCCCAAGAGTAATATGTCAGAAGGTGTTGATTCACGGCATGAGGTGAACAGGTCTATGTGTGGACCCTCCACGTTATTGAAGATTGTGCGGCAAACCACCGGCACTCCACAGACCCTTCTGACCTTCTGCTGTGTCTGGGATTGGGGATCTTCCCAGGATGAGAGCGTCGGCCAGCAAATTTCCCACCTCCCAGAACATGGGAGGCAAGCAAAAACATGTGTCCCAATCTCGGAACCACCTGAGAAGCAAAAAAGGATCCTGAAAAGTAATATTTTCTCAGCAGACCAGGACCACCTTCCGCTGTAACCAAAAGGTAGTCGGCGCCACTTGGAGAAAGACGGCCCACAGTCGATGAGATGTCATCGTCGAAGACGATTGTCGCTCACCTTCTCAAGAATTAGCTACTACCTGAACCAAATGGGTGAAAGGTTCTGGAGCCATTGAGATTTTGAGAGACAAAAGGGGGGCTAACCCCCCCCCCCCCACACACACACACACACACACAAGTGAAATGCAACCATCGCTGAGAGGACGTGCATACTGGAACATTTAAGTAAAGCATATTTTTAAGTACAGTGTAGCGCTCCTCCAACAGCCTTTCTGAAAAAAACCTTCACGACTGCGGGTAATGTTTCCAATATGGAAATGCTGGAGGGCCACTTGTATTGCTCCCCTGACCTTCTTTGCAGTGAGGAATACAGTAGAATAGAAACAATCTTAAACCGGAAATGGCAGCCGTTTATTATTTTCTGGTACCTTGGCACAACGACGAACACTCTGAAATTATAGCCTTGCTCCGTGAGGAGTAGGATGAGATTGGGGTCTGACGAACTCCTGGTTTGGGCGGGCGGTGAACTCGAGGCGGTTCCCCGACGAGGACACTTCTGCGATTGAATTTTTGGTTGTCTTGTCTAGATATACTATATTTATATATTCCTCGAAATTCCATTTTCAGCATGGTAATGCCATTCAGTCCCTGAAAGTTGTCTGTGCTGTACGTAGCCAGCTTTGAGGTCTGGAAGCATTGTGGATAGGGCATCCGCAAAAGTGATGGGAAGGTCGTTAGGTTTGATTCCCGCTCCGGTGCTGTCTTCGAAAAAAATCCTGCTAGGGTTTGCTTTGGTGCTTGTCTTAAATGTGATATAAAGTAATTTGTCACATTCTGGTGCGTGAAAGCTGTTAATTTCTCTGATTTCATATAATTCAGTAACCCTTGCATCATTTTCATTTTGATCACAAAGTGTGTGGTCTTGTTTTTTTTTATACCTACCCCACTGCGTGACCCTCAATACTTCTGTAGAAAAAACGATCCCCAGTGGCAGACCGTTACCCTTAATAACCCAAATTCTTATTGCAATCAAAACCGCAGCTTAGATTTTGTTTCTATGCTGATTGTTACAAAAATATGGATTTTTGCAAAGGTTTAATTTCTCAATACTGTGTTGCCATGGCAACCGGTAAGCGACCCTAATATCTATATCAAAATGATGGCACAGAAGAAGATTGTGATAGCTAAGGGTTACAGCTAACTGAAAAACATAAGTTAATAAAATCATCAGTATCACTAAATTAAGTTTGCTATGGTAATGACGCTGTTTTGGCATAACAATGCCTTAGGTGTTCCCAGATCATAATTGCAATAAACGGGGCAGCTGAATTGTGTACCTCTTGACACTTAGATTTTGTTTATATGTTGTCTATTTTACCTGAAATTAGTTTTTTCATCAAAACTCCCATTTTAATGGGGCGTTGCCATGGCAAACGGCAAAATCGAAATTATCATGACCTTAAATGACCAGATGTATTGTAATCAACGGACAACTCAAATACATATATCTAGACACTTGAATGGTGTTTTATGTTGTTGAACTTGCAAAGATATTTTTAACCTTATCCGAAATTCAAGTTTTTCATTACTTCGTTGCCATTGCTCACCACACCACTAATTTAATTGCAAACAAGCATATTATGATAGTGAGGGTCCTGGCTAACTGAAAAATATAGTGAATGAACCATTTCTAAGGCGGGAGGGGGTCCAGGTGGGCCATAGGGGACTCAAATAGGGATGGCGTGTAACAACACAGTGGAGAACCCCTAAGACAAGAGGACAGCGGGACGCGACATCTTGGGAATCTGCAATTCATGACACCGGCCAATATTAAACGCCAATCGTGAATGGTCCTCGGGTTTCAGGGATGTTGCGCAATAAGACCAGGCTAGCGGTGTTGAATTTAGAAGAAATATTTTGAATTCTGATAGCTTTTTTGTGTCGATTGTGAGAATATTACCACTAAATATTTTTATCTTGTAAACACTAAATAAATGGATATATATATATATATATAAGAATATATAATATTTATATATATATATATATATATATCTATATTATATATATATATAATAGGTGGCAAAATTGGTACATGGTTCTGATTGTAGCAGTGCACAAAAGATAGTATAAAATAATAAACACACGCTTCGGGTTCTAACCCTCAACCGGTGGGAATCGCAAGAAAAACCCTTGCAGTCCTCTTTAGTATCAGTGCGATCTAACCACCGTTGAAGGGTTAGACCGAAGCGTGGTGTTTATTATTTTATTACTATATTTGCACTGCTGACATCATAACAACGTACCTTTGAGACTATATGAAAAAGTTGCTACGAGTACCTCGCCATCTTATTATATAAATTATATATAGTAATATATCGCTATATGTGCCTTAGGGGGGAAGTGAGCTTTTGATATGCACTCATTACGCGTTAGGGGGAAATATAACCTTCCCCCTAACGCCTTCCTTTGTGGTTGGCGATTTATTCCGTTATAATAACAATAGAAGTGTATTATAATTTATGAAATTATGCAAATTTATTCAAATTTTGAGATTTTGTTTTACGGGCTGTCTCTAAGCAAGATTTTGTTATAGACAGCCCGTAGGTACAACTCATAAAACCTCATGAATAATTAAACATTCCCCCTAAAGTCTATATTCGCGATCTTATATATATATATATATATATATATATATATAATATATATATATATTATATATATAATAATTATATATATATATATATATATATATACAAATATGACTGCTAGGAGGGGCATGTTTGAAAACAATAGGCCCAAGGTGATCTCGAAACTCGTGGATAGTATGGTTTCGAGATCACGAGGGGCCCTATAGTTTCAAAATGCCTCCGAATTAAAAACCAGTCAATATTTGTTGTATATACCGATATTAGATTATAGTCATTTGATTGGTTAAAAGACCTTTCTAAGCCAGGAGGCTAACACAGTCTGCTGCTAGCGGCTGCTAGCGTCAATGACGATTTGTGTTGAAAGTGCACCAAAAAGCAGTAAAATTGTTTTTTCTGACACAAACAAATTAGCTTCGCAGATAGCTGATTTGGATCCAAACCACATAAGGGAGCTATTGAAGTGATGATAAAGATTAAATGATGTTCAAGTATTTAACCCTATATTATTGAGGGACCCCAGCACAGGATCGCCTGTGGTGATCCTGTCGCTGGGGTCCCTCGACAGGATAGCCCATGTGTAGGCCATGGCATGGGCATGGCATGCATGCATGGTTAACAATTTTGTGTAACTTAGGGGCAAAATTGTGAAGAGACATTAACAATTCAACCTTTCCTTGTGTTGAGGAGAGGAAGTGGTGTTGGAGTCCAAAAACGGATAGCCGTAATCGACTTCTTGCCATTTTTTAGTAGGCAAGAGGCCATACAATATCTGGAATTCAATGACTCGAGGATCGCAGTACGAATTCGGCAGTTTTACATGCCTGAAGATGGCCTCGTCATCGATGTTAAAATATTCATCCTCGGAATATATTCACGGTGTATTTACCTGGCCGCCGTTTGGTATTAGCCCGTTGAGCTGCATCTCTGATTCATTTCAGATCTTCATCTACAAGCTCAAAGAATGAATACTGATGGTTCTGCTGCTGCGATTCAGCAATTCCTTGGTACGAGTAAACAAAAACGATCAGGGGGATGCTTATATTCCTCTCTTACACCAGCTTCAGTATGTACACTCATAATTACGGATGAATAGTTCGGTACGACAGTCCTTTACGCAGGGAAGAGGTGTCCCGGGCATAATTCATGAACTATGCCCGCTCTTCCAGGGCATAGTTCATTTTTGGTTCAATTCTTGAAGCTAGTTGAATTTATGCCTCCACTTTTAACCAATCAGATGACAGGGATCTATATATGAGGTATATAATTGATACCTTAATCCTCATTAGTCAATACTGTTAGAAATATTCGTAAATTTACATGCACTGATAACGTTAGTAAATCCCGCAGTAAATACCGTCGTGTAATTTGCCGGATTTTTTTTTTCTTCAAATTCTTTTATTCATTTTCCAACATAAGAGCATACAGATACAAAACATCATAAACACTCTCACCCGCCCGCACACACACCACCAAAACACTGACCCCACAAGAGCACCACAAGAGCACCACATCAATATAAAACAGAGGGACATTTAAATATACAAGTACATTAAAATTTAAAGATGCAATTCGTGATTGTAGTGATCGTAAACAAATCAAGAAAAAACACCAGAACTAAGATAATGTTGGTATCTCACTGTAATGAGTAAATGAGTGATTTTATGAATTTTATGAATTCTCACTGCCCCACAGGTCACCAAACTATAAAAAACGAAGATTATCCAAAACAAGATTAAATGTGCATTAAGATTAAACGCACATGCAAAACAAAACCAATTGCCTCTTTACCACTAATCTTGGGGAAAGCAATATTCACGAAATGCACCTTTAATCCCTCTAACAAGTACAAAATAAATATATATACATATAAGGCAATCAATTGCGAACACATCAATTTAGACGGTACATACCAAATACTAGTACCTCATTATGAACTTTTGACAAAGGACACAAACAGATCAAATATAAATTTACTAAAAAAGTACATCGTCATCATACCGCCCGTGTCGTCCGCCATCGTGGTTTGTGATTGATAGGCCTCACATGATTTTGACCTTGATATGTGACCATTGACCCCATTAAACAAATGATTTGCATGTGAACTCCATAAACCTAACTTGGTTCTAACTGCAACTTTACAGATGAGGTCAATTTCACATTTTCAGGCAACAAGCCCACCCCACCACCATACGACCCTTGACCTCATCAACGAATGAGGGATCACATGTTGCACTTATGACCAAGTTTGATTCCGACTGACTGAACTAACCCTTTCAGATGAAACCATTTACATCTACAGCCTATTTTACCACTCGATGACCTTTGACCTTGGTATGTGACCTTTGACCTCATCACCAAAGGGGATGCCAGGTTGCCCAAGTGATACAAATTTGTTTAAATCCATCAAAGTATGTAGATATTACAGGCAAATAACCCCTTTTCACAGCAACAGACAACAACAGACATCGGCAGTGGATACAGTGATCCCCATGTGTCTTCCTCCTTAATGCAGGCGACACAAAAACAAATGTAAGAGGCAAAACTATAAAATAATCCAAAACACAGGATCATTTACTATAATGAAGATCTAACTTGCCTTTACGGCCTGCACAATAACTCTCCAATTTTATAGTATGATGCAAAACTCTATCAAAGTAAATCATCGAAGGCAATTTTTTCCTACAACTACAGCTAAAAATGCATCTTTTAGCAATTAATAAGAGCTGATTTACCAATATGTCGTTATTATATTCCTCCTTTGTTCCATACATCTTTTCAAACACCCCAATTTCCGGAAGAAAATCATATTTTTCAGTGATATCCTTCCAAAATTGATTTATTACATTGCACTCTGTGAACAAATGCAATAAAGTACCTTTCTGATCACGTGTAATTTGACGGATTTTGGAGATTTCCGTTACTATCAAATTGGATTTTTTTTCAGCTTAAAAGTACATTTGAGAAAACCTGCAAACTTACCCTTCAGTTCAAAACGGTATACTAGTATACAGATTATCAAGCGTGGTTTAAGACTGGCTTTCAAAATCTGTGATTCATATGGTAGAGTTGACAAAAATTCTTTTAGGAGCATAGTGAAAAATGATCCACACGTTGAAAATGTGACCCACATCGGCGGTCACTTTACAGATTTGTTCCTTTGCTATAAAGTTGACATTTTTGTGGACATTTTAAACAATAATGTATATTGGACACTATTCAGGCCATAATAGCCCATGGGGGAAATGGAGATCATGATGAAACAACCAAACATTTTCACTCATATCATGTTCAAGAATTCATCGCAGTGTTTAATCGATCGTTACTGATTTTTTTCGATTTGACCAATGGGGTCTAGCGATTACGCATCCTCTCTTTGAGCGAAGTTCAAATTGAAATGCCGACATGCTATGCACATGTGAGTTTCTGGCCCGATATTATGGTCCAGGACCATAAGCACTTAAATTATCTCATAAGGCAGCTATTCACTATTTTCTACTTCAATCGCCAACGCTGGTGTTTTCATTGGAATCTTTAACTCCAAGGTAAAATAATAATGAAGTAAAATTTTACGCCTGGAGTTGGGATTGAGCCCACGATTTTCGGATTATAAGACAAGCACCCACAGACGCACGCTACGCAATCCGCGCCGGCAGACCATCGCTCTTTTGTAATACTTAAATAAACACATTAACGGAATAAAGCGCACACATAATCATGAAAAGCGCCGCTATGAGACGAGTTGAAAATATCTTGTCCAGGGGTTCGTCTGCGAAACTTGAACCGTAAGTATATACGTAACTTTTGCTGAGCGCTTGTTACGATTTCTACAAGTTGTGACTTACGTGCGTTCGCGAACAATGGACGTTAGACAGTCGTAGGAATACCTTTTCGCATAACTTAGGATCATTATTACGTGTCTTCTATTTGGGCGCATTCGTGGGTGCAATTAGGTACGAGTCGGTGTTGAATGCCATTCTAGTAATATCGATTAATGGATTTTAGAAGCATACGCGTGGTTTGGGGTTAGTGCGGACTTACTGAAACGGGTTAAGTAGCTCGGACTACCCCTCGCATATTAGAATTCCTCCTGGTTGATGAGAACCGCGTTAAATTGGCTTGTTATTATTAGCTGTGTACTTTCGATAGGTATTAGATAGGCCTACACCGGTACAAGAAAATGGCTTCAGAACAAAAGAGGGCGGCTATTTTTTTAATCATTAGGATCATTCTTATAGGTTGGAATGACAAAAAAATATTAAAAAAAAGAAAAGTAATATACACTGTTAGAACAAAATTAATCAAGTTGTTTAAAATTTTAAACAAACACTGTTTACCCCGGACATCGCTCAACTTTGTTTAAAAATTAAGCAACTTGTTTAAAAATTTAACAACTTGTTTAAAAGTTTAAGCATCAGCTGTTTCAATTTTTTAAACAAGTTGTTTAATTTGACTTTTAAACAAGGTTGTGCGATGACCAAGGTAAACAGCAGTTGGTTAAAGATTGTGAGTTGTTTAAACAATTGTTTAAAACTTACACAACCTTGTTTAAGACAACATGTTATAACAACAAACCAAACAATGTTGTTTAAAAACTTAACAACGTTGTTTAAAACTTACACAACAGCACTTTAAACAACCCTTTTTTTAAACAGCAAAATTTTAAACAGTGTTCTAACAGTGTAGGCCTATATCCAATAAACGATAACAAAAGGACATGAATGAATGAAATATTACAGGAAAGGTAAATGCCTGCAGCCAGCAGTAAAAGGTCTGTTAAGCAAGTGAAGAAGAGATACAATTACTAGCGAAGACTTGCATTGATTTTGTAAAGAATTCAAAAACTTGGAACGAGTCAAATATTTTGAAATGTTTTTGTTTGTATATTAATTAATCATCTGAAATACTCAATTCCACCACAAAGATTGAGATGAAACGTTGTGATGTAGTAAATATTTATATGTGCTGTATAACAGTACCATAGGATAGGCCTACTGCATAACAAAAAAATTCTGGATGTGGAATTTTATTACATAATTGAGATTTTCTATAATTATGAAGGACATCAATTTCAGCTTAGCAATTTCACACAGTGATTAGTATGCATGGACAAGCATTTTGTACATGGAAAAATTAAGATTTGTTCACTTTCCACACACTACGAGTGTGCTACGTGTACTCATGACCACACGTAGTTTTAATCGTAATCTGGCTTACTCGAAGGACACACGTAGTCTACGTCCAAGTTTCACGAACGCGTAATAAATCTTAGTAGTAACTTACGTCGCAACTAGGGCTACGTCAGTCTCCCCGACTGCTTCGCGCGAACGAACCCGGGGGCCTTTATCCTTATGCCCAAACTCATATCAGAACACCCTATGGTCTGTTTCGAGTCCCTTTCTAATTTAAACAAGCGGTCACAGTGTATTTCCGACGCCTAACTCTAGATCAATATGGAACGATCAGCAACGTAAATGCATTGTAGAAATCGCACAAGCAGAAATGGATATTGCTAATCAGTTATCAAGTTTACCATAAACATACATGTTTACTATTACGGTTGCTCTGAAACTTGGTTTTATTTTGACGATGAGGCGCCCTATTTAACCAGGAGTGCAATGGTTTGGGAGTGTATAATATATAATAGGGCTGGTTGATATTAGAGTGTATCAATGCGCATGGCTACAGAGCGCATAGCATTGCGCATGGAGTCGTATGGTCAGGGTATTATGGTGCTAGAGATTACTTTTGCAGGGGAAGTTTCTGGAAGTTTGAGTATGCACAGTAATTAAACAGATAGCTGATTGATGGAAACTTTTAATAGCCAGTGGACGATGTGGAAAACAGTGGCAACGGAAGGGGCTTGGGCTACGTTGAGTAATAAGCACAAGCTTACAATGTACTGATTTTTACACTGCGTAGGCCTATTTGAATGGCTGTAGCATTAATTACCCCCCAAGTGAGAGTGGTGTTACGACTTAATGATAAGCATGTGGTATTGTCATAGGTATAGCCAATTTGAATTGTGTGCAGACAGTCGTTTTGCCATATAGCCTGCCTACCTAAATAATACTGAATACATTAATTGAAAAAGGCATGGTTGGATTCGAACCTGTGATACATTCATTTAAATAGATGCTTCTTATCCACTACACTAGCGAGGGAGGATGTGGGTGTGATTGATTTTATCCTACATAAGATTTACGGAATATAAACCGATAATACATTGTTGATATGATAGATATACTATAGAAATAGCGCCCCGCAGAAGTTGTCTACGGTAAATATAGATTTCACAACAGTATTCGCAGGACTAGTCGGCGATAGTCACTTCCTTGAAGACACCACTATGACTTGAACTGCATTGAAAAATAGTCTTACTACGCCTTCAAAATGCATTGAAACTAGTCTTTACTACAGAACCGCAGGTATAGTCTCACAGCTTGATCGATTACGCCTGTGACAACGAGATACAGAAGCTTGCTGCTTTGCGTATTGTAGTTATACACGGTAACGAGATGATGGTTGGTGGTCAGGTGTCAGGTACCTAGAATCAGTGTCAGGTATCAGGTATCAGTTTGCTCTACGGGAGCGACCGATATATATAAATCGACTATTGGTAAATCAAGGTCTGTACCAGTGACCTCTGGCTGCCCAAGTGCTATTATTTTTTCCAAAGACACCGTATATTATGTCTAACAGTACAAAATTACCTTTTCCCTACTGATTCAAACACCGACGAACGATGACGATAATCGGTTTTTTTTTCAATGGAGCGATGGGTTACGTCATTTTTACCTGAATGGGTCCCGAAGCCAAAATAATAAACCAATCAATGCCGTGACGTCATCAAATCTTTATTTTTTCCAAAATTGGTGTTATTCCCATAATATAAAATCCTTTTTAAGATTCAACATCTGTATATGTTCTTTCTAATTACTATTAAATTCCCGAATGAATGTGAAAAGATGGTGTCCATAAGTCTACAAACTGAAAAGAGTCAGCCCCGGATAAATACCCTTACCGTGGACTGTAGGAGCAGACGGATCCCCCGTTTTAGTTTTAGCAGGCTTACGCCACTGCGCGCGGCTGGCGGGTGTTATGCGTCGAGAATTATTCTTTTGAGAATTGCATTCGACATGGTTCGAAAGGGGAGGTGGTGTCTCTCTTTACATCCATTCTGACCTAAGTTATCGTCCTCAGACATGACCCTCTCTCTCTCTCGACTGTGCCGATTGCGATTCTATTTTCATCGAGGTTTTCTCTAAATTCCATCAAAATTGTGGTTGGTGGTCATTTGTCTACAAACCGATAGGTAATTTATTTCTGATTTTATTTGCTCAGTGGGAAAAATACCTAAACAAAATTTCTAGTGAAAAGAATCCATGTTATATAATGGCGACTTCAATATTGACCTTCTGTCAATAGATAACTGGATCCCCGAGTTAATGAATCATCAATATACTGATTCTTATGATTTTATTCCCAATATTCATCGCCCAACTCGAATTAAACATTACAGAACGGGACGTTACTAGTGTCCCGAATTGATAATATATGTACCAATGATATCGTATCCCGAATTAACTCTGGTGTTATGATTACCGATGCTTTTCGATCAACTTCCCCTCTTCCTCACCAAGGAAAAATATAGGCCTACTCCCACTCATACCTTGACAAGGAAATCGCGCAAGCTCAAGCCTCAATAATATAAACAGGGCTGTGATAACAATGCTTATCCTCGTTGATGGAAACAGGTGACAACCATGGAAGACTCAGGACCAAGCGTACAGTTAAATTCATTCCAAAGTTGGAATGGACAAAAAAATATTTAAAAAGAAAAGTAATATTAACTGTTAGAACAAAAAGTAATCAAGGTTGTTAAAAATTTTAAACAAACACTGCTAAAAAAAAAAATAAAAAAAGTAAATTGTTTAAAAATTAAGCAACTTGTTTAAAAATTTAACAACTTGATGTTTAAAAGTTTAAGACCTCAGCGGTTTCCAATTTTTTAAACAGTGGTAAGTTTGCTTTTTTAAAAACCCAAGGTTGTGCGATGACAAGGTAAACGCAGTTGGTTTTTTTAAAGATGTGAGTTGTTTAAACAATTGTTTAAAAACTTACAACAACCTGTATAAGACAACATGTTATAAACAAACCAAAAACAATGTTTGTTTGTTTTTTAAAACTTAACAACGTTGTTTAAAACTTAAAACAACAGCACTTTTTATTAAACAACCTTTTTTTAAACAGAAAAATGTTAAAACATGGTTTATAACAGTTCTAGGCCATATCCAATATAAGCGATAACAAAGGACATGATGAATGAAATATTACAGGAAAGAGAACTGCCTGCAGCCAGCAGGAAAAGGTCTGTGATTAAGCATAGTGAAGAAGAGATACAATTATTAGGAAGACCTTGCATTGAGTTGTAAAGATTCAAAAACCTTGGCAAAGATGTCAAAATTTTGAAATGTTTGTTGTATATTAATTAATCTCTGAAATACTCAATTCCACCCCAAAGATTGAGATGAACGTTGTGATGATGTAGGAAATTTATATGTCGCTGGTATACAGTACCTAGCATAGGCCTACTGCATAACAAAAAAATTCTGGATGGGAATTTTATAATAATTGAGACGTTTTCTGTATGAAGGACATCCAATTTCAGCTAGCCATTTCACACAGTGATTAGTATGCATGGACAAGCTTTTGATACATGGAAAATAAGATTGTTCACTTTCCACACCCTACGAGTGTGCTACGTGTACTCATTGACCAAAACGGATTTTAACGTAAATTGGCTTACGCGAAGACACACGTAGTCTACGCAAGTTTCCACGAACGCGTAAAAAATCTGAGTAGTAACTTACGTCGCCACTAGGGCTACGTCAGTCTCCCCGACTGCTTCGCGCGAACGAACCCGGGGGCCTTTATCCTTATGCCCAAACTCATATCAGAACACCCTATGGTCTGTTTCGAGTCCCTTTCTAATTTAAACAAGCGGTCACAGTGTATTTCCGACGCCTAACTCTAGATCAATATGGAACGATCAGCAACGTAAATGCATTGTAGAAATCGCACAAGCAGAAATGGATATTGCTAATCAGTTATCAAGTTTACCATAAACATACATGTTTACTATTACGGTTGCTCTGAAACTTGGTTTTATTTTGACGATGAGGCGCCCTATTTAACCAGGAGTGCAATGGTTTGGGAGTGTATAATATATAATAGGGCTGGTTGATATTAGAGTGTATCAATGCGCATGGCTACAGAGCGCATAGCATTGCGCATGGAGTCGTATGGTCAGGGTATTATGGTGCTAGAGATTACTTTTGCAGGGGAAGTTTCTGGAAGTTTGAGTATGCACAGTAATTAAACAGATAGCTGATTGATGGAAACTTTTAATAGCCAGTGGACGATGTGGAAAACAGTGGCAACGGAAGGGGCTTGGGCTACGTTGAGTAATAAGCACAAGCTTACAATGTACTGATTTTTACACTGCGTAGGCCTATTTGAATGGCTGTAGCATTAATTACCCCCCAAGTGAGAGTGGTGTTACGACTTAATGATAAGCATGTGGTATTGTCATAGGTATAGCCAATTTGAATTGTGTGCAGACAGTCGTTTTGCCATATAGCCTGCCTACCTAAATAATACTGAATACATTAATTGAAAAAGGCATGGTTGGATTCGAACCTGTGATACATTCATTTAAATAGATGCTTCTTATCCACTACACTAGCGAGGGAGGATGTGGGTGTGATTGATTTTATCCTACATAAGATTTACGGAATATAAACCGATAATACATTGTTGATATGATAGATATACTATAGAAATAGCGCCCCGCAGAAGTTGTCTACGGTAAATATAGATTTCACAACAGTATTCGCAGGACTAGTCGGCGATAGTCACTTCCTTGAAGACACCACTATGACTTGAACTGCATTGAAAAATAGTCTTACTACGCCTTCAAAATGCATTGAAACTAGTCTTTTACTACAGAACCGCAGGTATAGTCTCACAGCTTGATCGATTACGCCTGTGACAACGAGATACAGAAGCTTGCTGCTTTGCGTATTGTAGTTATACACGGTAACGAGATGATGGTTGGTGGTCAGGTGTCAGGTACCTAGAATCAGTGTCAGGTATCAGGTATCAGTTTGCTCTACGGGAGCGACCGATATATATAAATCGACTATTGGTAAATCAAGGTCTGTACCAGTGACCTCTGGCTGCCCAAGTGCTATTATTTTTTCCAAAGACACCGTATATTATGTCTAACAGTACAAAATTACCTTTTCCCTACTGATTCAAACACCGACGAACGATGACGATAATCGGTTTTTTTTTCAATGGAGCGATGGGTTACGTCATTTTTACCTGAATGGGTCCCGAAGCCAAAATAATAAACCAATCAATGCCGTGACGTCATCAAATCTTTATTTTTCCAAAATTGGTGTTATTCCCATAATATAAAATCCTTTTTAAGATTCAACATCTGTATATGTTCTTTCTAATTACTATTAAATTCCCGAATGAATGTGAAAAGATGGTGTCCATAAGTCTACAAACTGAAAAGAGTCAGCCCCGGATAAATACCCTTACCGTGGACTGTAGGAGCAGACGGATCCCCCGTTTTAGTTTTAGCAGGCTTACGCCACTGCGCGCGGCTGGCGGGTGTTATGCGTCGAGAATTATTCTTTTGAGAATTGCATTCGACATGGTTCGAAAGGGGAGGTGGTGTCTCTCTTTACATCCATTCTGACCTAAGTTATCGTCCTCAGACATGACCCTCTCTCTCTCTCGACTGTGCCGATTGCGATTCTATTTTCATCGAGGTTTTCTCTAAATTCCATCAAAATTGTGGTTGGTGGTCATTTGTCTACAAACCGATAGGTAATTTATTTCTGATTTTATTTGCTCAGTGGGAAAAATACCTAAACAAAATTTCTAGTGAAAAGAATCCATGTTATATAATGGCGACTTCAATATTGACCTTCTGTCAATAGATAACTGGATCCCCGAGTTAATGAATCATCAATATACTGATTCTTATGATTTTATTCCCAATATTCATCGCCCAACTCGAATTAAACATTACAGAACGGGACGTTACTAGTGTCCCGAATTGATAATATATGTACCAATGATATCGTATCCCGAATTAACTCTGGTGTTATGATTACCGATGCTTTTCGATCAACTTCCCCTCTTCCTCACCAAGGAAAAATATAGGCCTACTCCCACTCATACCTTGACAAGGAAATCGCGCAAGCTCAAGCCTCAATAATATAAACAGGGCTGTGATAACAATGCTTATCCTCGTTGATGGAAACAGGTGACAACCATGGAAAGACTCAGGACCAAGCGTACAGTTAAATTCATTCCAAAGTTGTCAGAAACTCATGAACATACACTGACCAATTAAAAGAAAACACCGTCTCTAAGCGCAACTCCCCTAAAAACATGGGGTCACTAAAGGACTAATTAAAACACTTCAAACTAAAGATATAAATTATATAAAAAACATACATTGCCAAACCAGTATGATGAAAAATAAATTAAAATACACCAAATACCGCAATCATTTAAATACTTATGCGTCTGAGTAAAAAATCATGAATAAACTAGTACAATTGAAAATAATAAAGCGAATACCAGAGAATTATGGAAAACTTTAAACAATATATTGGGCCGAACCGAAAGAAATAGGAAAGTCAACTTTCCCGATTTGTTTCTTCATTTAACGTGACGGTTGAAAGGTTACCGATAATGCAGCAATTGCCGAAAACTTCAATAATTTGCTAACATCGGAATCGCTCTGCTAATAAGATTCCATGAACAAAATGGCTGATTTCAAAACCCCTTTAACAGCCTACAAACAACTCTGATAGCTGTCCTAGTTACCCAACCTCTCGGAGGAGGAAATTCTTAGAAACTAAACATCTGAATACAAAAACAGCAAGGTCCCATGCATAGATGACATAGCAATATCTTTGAAACACAATATTCTCATCCCATGCTGGTGCTTTCTCAAATTTTAATTCTTCCCGTGGTCTGGGGACGCAGTTTTCAGTTCCCCGCTTACTTAAAGCAGGCGAATTGTTTATACCATCTTCAAAGCGGACCAAACATGATTTTTCAAATTAGGCCTATATCAATGCTCCCGTCGATATCTAAACTCCTTGAAAAGTTGTTTACATTCGATTTTAATTTCATTACTAAACATAATACTACTTGACATCGTTCAGTTTGGATGCGGCCAAAACGGTCTAATACTGGCTATAAATGAACTCTATTGTAAAAATGCTGAAAAGTTGGATAACAAACTTCACACAATTGGTATTTCTTAGATCTAAGCAAGGCCTTTGACACATAATCATGCCATCCTCCTCTATAAGCTAAATAAATATGGGTCAGTGGCGTTGCTAATGTTGATCAGGGAATACCTAAACTAATAGAAAAACAACGTGTTTTGATTATGGTACCTTTTGACAGCTTCCATCACTCGCGGAGTCCTCATCAAGGTTCAATTTTAGGGCCACTTTTATGCTTTTATATATAAAACGACCTCCCATTGTGTTCGAATATACCTAATTTTATTTTGTTCGCTGATGATACAAATATACTTTTTCCCCCCTTGATCTAATTGTGACTTGAACAAAATAATTAAATAATGAACTTAAAGCTCTTTCTAACTGGTTCAACTAAACAAATTATCATGAATGTTAAAAAAACAAACTATATGAGTTTTTTAAAAAATAAACACAGTAATTAAACCAGGAATTAAAGTTGACATAAAAATTAGCAAACCTCTATCAAACAAGTTCAAACTACTAAATTCCTTGGTATTCTTATTGACCATAACCATGGCATGGAATTCTCATACAAACACATTTCCAAAAAATTATCTCCAAATATAATGGAATGATTCGTAACGTTTTTAGACCATTACTCTCAAAAAATCACTTTAACCGTTGATAATGTCTATTATATATTACCTACATTTCATATGTGTATGGCTTGGTGCTATGACGCTAACAACAGTGGTTTAGATTTCAATTTTTCTATCCAGAAACGAGCCATCAGAACGTGCACCAATTCCCTGTGGTTGGCCCATACTTATCCCCTTTTTCATTTCTCATTAAAACCCTGAAAGTCCAAGATATGTACGGCTCCAACTGTACCTTTTAGTTGTACCAATTAACCATAAATACTTCCAAACGTTCGTATTGTGGGACGATTCTTTAATTTCCACCAAACAACAATTATCAAAACCAGGATGCTGATATTCATCATTAAAATGTTACAACTTCTGAAATATACCTTAAAGCCAAGGTCACTTGCTTTGGTCTAACTTACAATCCCACATAAAAACTCCCCCTCACTCATTCCTTCAAAACAAACATGGAAAACAATCTTTTCAGGTCATTATAGTGATGTCTGTTTAATTCTTAATTCTTTTGCTTTGCTTTCCTTTTCTTTTATGTTCTTCTACTCTTCCCTTTGTCTAATAGTCGGTCCTGTTCGTACTGTTTCGTGTATGTGCGTTGGTTTTGCTGTTTTTGTTGGCTGAGTTAGTCCATATCATGGGTATCTCTAAAGAGGTCATTGACCCAACGCCCTGCGTTTAGCAGTGACCTCGTTCACCAATGGAATACAGCGATGTGATGTACAGTATTATATGACATTATATATAATAGGACATTATATATTCCTACACAGTAAAATCCAAAGGTCTTAATTATTTGAATTCCATAATATTGAAAATTTATCATTCATGTATAAAACATTGTATCTAAATATCACATTTATCTCTTATTGTTAAATTTTTATAATATTTAAAACCTGTATTGCTGATTCTGTGATGGAACAAAAATAATATTGAGTTGATGATTGATTGATTGAAATGGTTAGAGTCTTTGGGTTGAAGTAAGCCACCTCAAAGCACACCTATGGAGGCTTCAACAAAATACCCCAATACAAAAACAACGTCAATGCTGTAAGTGTAAATGCGCACAATAGGCCAGTAAAATAGAATAAATGATGCCTTAACCAAATCTTTAAAAGCAACATATCAAAGTTATACCAAAACCCGAGGTTGAACGTGTATTTTTAAGGGGGGGTAAGTGTATACCAGGGCTCCAATAGGAAAAAAAAAGGATCAAAACGCGTGTGAAAAGGATGCCTAACGTGTTCGCCACCTTACCAGGATTAACATAAGGTTACTTTGCCCCTATCGTAGGTTGTATTTCAATATTTATAGAGTCAAACAGGTTCAGGTCACATTGGGGGTACATTTTCAGATGTATCCGTCCCTTATAAAATGGTGTCAAATTGTTTGTCTAATGGTATATGGAGCCGACTATATAGAGTTGCAAACCATCTTGATATTCGTTGCTAACTGGAATGCAAATTGTGACTGGGGGGCTACAGGATCTATTGGGCGGTTACTAGTCATAGCTCTGTACTTCTTATATAGAACGTTCAAACAAAGAATCTACTAACTTTACTTACCTAGTGGGCAAATTGAACAATTACAACCAGTCCCGATCAAAATCGGATTTTACCCAGGAATGGCGTTAAAACTGCTATGTGGCCTATGTACTGAAACAACACAACCCAAAAAAGTAACTCCCCATCCCTGAATTTTTGTCGTCCCATTGAAACGATCATCATTTTATATACATTATGGGTATAATTGGAAGCGTTGTTTATTTTACGCGTCTTTTGACACCCCTCGTTTTGTGGCGATCGATGGAGTATTGTTGAAGTTACGCCCACTTGACGAACCCACCCCAGGATTTAAAATCTGCAGTTTAATCTATTGACAATCAATGTTACAAATTGAAATCAGTGCAATCCTCATTTTCTCTGCATGAGTCATTCCTTTCGTCTCTATATGGCTGACTGACCGCGATTAACGACAAAATGAAGGCATTTTCAAAAGTCACAAATGTGAATCATTACTTCGGCTATTCAAACACTTATCCTTAAAGTTGAATCTTCATTAATGGTGTGTGAATTCAACACTCTTTTAGCGAACTCTTGATATTATTTCTTTGGCACGTATTCAGAGGTCTGAACTTGAATGCTAACGGGTATGATTGTCCAAATTCTTCGTCCAAATGTTGTAGCATATATGCTGCTGCACGACTTCACTTGACTCAACCCACCCCAGGATTTAAAAGTTGCAGTAATCCTATTGACAATCATACTGTTACAGATTGAAATCAGTGCATCCTCTGCTTCTCTGCATGATAAATTCTCCTTATAGGGCTTACTGCAAACTTTTAATTCCTGGGGTGGGTTAGTCAAGTGGGCATAACTTCAACAATACTTCATCATCACCACAATGAGTGTCAAAATGCCAATGAAATAACAACCACCGCTTCCATTATATCCCATTTGTAATGCGATGTATCGTTTGAAGTTGACCTACAAATTTCACAGGGGTGGGGGTTTACTTTTTTTGGGTTTGTTTTAACTCTAGATAGGCACAACTATAACCTTTTTTCGTAAACCTTAGGGTAGTCCTTATTAATTGGTACACTCATTTAAAGCATTCGGGAGGAACAATTCCTATTTTATTACACCTGTAACAAACGTTGTCCCCTTTTCAACCATGTCCACTATGTTGAATTTGGTAAACTTTTAATAGAATGTTTTTGGACAATTTTCACAGTACATTAAAGGTGCAACGAGCGACTTTTGGGTACCCAAATATTGTGTCTAATAGTATTTCATAATAGATTAGGCACTTAATAGATTCCTTACTTTTTGCATTTGGCTACAGAAATGTCTTAAACGAGAGAACCATGTAATTTTGATTTGCTTATATTTCATTAAAACAATAGGCTTAATTTCGTATTTGCTCCATAGGAAATAAAAATTTCACATTTTTTGTTACCACAGGAATATTTCGTCAGCTTTAATCCTTTCGGGAGGGGGTATTTTTTATGGAAAGCTTTACATCAGGCAAAAAACAGTACTTCGATTTTTTAAGGGACAACTGATATGTGAAATCTCTTGTTGCAAACCTTTAACACACACCAAAATTGTTTCTTTTGCCATTGTTTTGGTAAAATACACAATACTGGACTCAAAAGCCAACATAATCATTGCCCTCATGGTACACTGGCAACAATAAAGGGCTAGTATCCACTATACTACCACCCCCTGTATTGTGTGACTATATAAACCGATTAAATGACAAGGAGTATATCCTAGTAGATATTCTTGTTTTTTTTTTTTTTATTTATTGACGCTTCAAGTCCATACAAACGTCCACGCAATGCCGATCAACCTCAACCATTGCCGAACATGCGACCTCTATGGGACAGCATTTTATTCTGCGAATAAGGTAATCCATTGAAGTAGAATATTTCCGAAAACAGCTTTTGAAATTAGCATGTTACTACACTTTGAGTAAAATTTTCCCACGTTTTATTAGCAGTGTATCTCACCTATACAGCAAACCTTTTTTATGTGTTACTGTTCAATTTTTAATTAACCCTTTTTCACATGGGATTAAGTCATTTCTTAATTGTGTTTACTGTAGCCGCTAATCATTGCAAATTGAAGGGTTTTTCATCGGAACTCGAAATTGGTTCCACTCACTCGGCGGCCTCGTCGATTTTAATTTGAACCCACAGGGTGTTAGCTAGGGATCTTTCAGTATATACAGATTGTCCATCACTTGCATCAATCTAGAAAGTTGTACCCCGCTCTTTCGAGCATCTATTCCCCCTCTTCCGCAGTGATTTGATCTGGTATGATAAGCATTTTGTTTTTGTTTTGTTTGTGAAGTGTTATTTTGTTACAATTCCTTCACCTAGCACGTATACATATGTGCATTCTTTTAGAATGATCAAATATGGATGATCCCTTTCATTATAAAGCTTCAGGCTTCTTCCATTTGGTCGACAAGGAAAGTGACTTTTAATATTGTGAACAGCTAGGTTACAAATAACACCTTTATCGAGAGCTGTTATTTGAATGATATCGTTTACTTGTGAACCCTATCGACTAGTTATCAGAAGGTTCCGATTACGGGTCACTTTTTTATAGATGTATGTACGTCATTATGGACTCTGTTTGGATCTAATCCATCATTATTTTGAAAGTGTATATTGTATTTTTTTCAATTTGAAAGGATCTAAAAATGCAGATCCATCTTGTCAATTTCTTTCTATGAACGAGCAGCTTTAAATGGCCAACAGCTTTTCAAATTGAGGATTTTACATCTTTATCCGATATAAAATGCGTTAAAAAATAACATAATGAGCTGTATATTAAGTTATATTACATAATGATGTTTATATTTTTAATCGATGTATTAATTGAACCCATACTGGAATCTGGGAGATTTTTTTTTTTAATTTTCACCTTTTATGATTTATGATTTAAGTGTATACACACTAAACACATTAATTGTCACGAAAGGGGTGGGTCTTATTTGACAAATTAAAATGTCCATCATAGAATTTGTTATCATTCATGAAAATCAGTTACAGTTTTCATCATCACCCATATCCCATAACTTCTCAATTTAAATTTTTAAAAATTGCATGAACCAAATTGAATGTAATGACTAAATTGTTTGTAATTGGTTATTTCTAGTGCATTACAAATAAATTGCTGTATGACAAATTAATGACGAATTATCAGAATTTGTTATTAAATTAGTCATGTCCATCAACATGACAAATTATGAAATGCATTGTTTGTCATTTAGTTTGTCGTGTAATTTGTCATCCAGGTACTAAAGGTGAAAATTAACGACGATTTTGTGTATTTGTTAATTTGTTCATGCAATATATTATTTATAAGTGACATTTTATGATGTGATGATAACATTAATTTAAAAGCCGATAATGAATTAATTGCACATAATGAAAACATTTTAGCTTTTATTTTCCTGAATGATCCAAAAATTTAATTCCAAGCAATCTTTGTAATTTGTCAAATAAGACCCTTTTCGGACAATTAATGTTTTCAGTGCAATGCTACAAAGCCTGATAGAAAGGATGAGTGAAAAACATCCTTAAAGTTAACGAGGGATCCGGAATATTTAAAAACTGAAATAACCCCCTTCACTTATGTGCAACTTGAATTTGGGAGCCTAGAATGTACCTATATTTTATCCGATCCTAGTAGCACCCATCGTGAGAGAGACCTTGTGTTTAACAATAGTGTGTCTAAAGTGTAATTTTCATTTTTTGTTTTTTTTGCATTCAGAGTGTGATTTCTTACTTTCTGTTTAATGTTCAACACGTCAAAAAAAAAAAAAAAAAAAAAAAAAATTATATAGATAGACAGACAGAGAGACAGGAGGCGGAGAAAGTGGAGAGGGAGAAGGAATAAATCGATTATTAACGAAGAGAAGAGAGAGAGAGTAACGTTTGAAAGCACCAAAAGGCAGAAAGAGTCGTGTTAGAAAGATTTTTTATTGCAAAATGATTGACATACACCCTTGAACGTCAGCGCAATAGACTATTAGCACTAGCAATTGTACATCTATAAACCTAAGATATTTTCCGTTCAAGGCAAAATTACTCTTTTTAATGGCTAGCTTTGGTACATTGTGTAATTACCATAAACACCTAGGTCAGCGGTTTTTGTCATATCTTAATTACGAAGGTTACCTGGACTCACATGTCATAACTACTCACCTTTGCATCGATTTAGAATCCAACATTACTTCCACTCGTGTCGATTCTAGAACGATAGAGAGAGAGTAACGCCGTCATTTTTTTTCAGAAAAAATCGGAAATGATGCATATTAAAGATTCACTATAATATTGTTTTTTTGTTTTTTTTGTTTACAAAACGACGCTAAGTTGTATTATGTTTATCTGCAATGGCGCTTCGACATCGTTCGTTTAAACCCTAGAACCAATGGAAGTGTTTCTCGTTGTCAAATTTCCCCTTGTTGGCATTGTATTAGTCGTTTTGATGGTGAAATTGGCCAATGACGGACATTATTACCATGTTACAATTAAGCCAAAGGGAGGAGACCATAATCAGTAGTCAAAGATTTCTTTGCTGTATCTTCTGCCCTTCGAAGGTTCTTCAAAATTGCGGAAGAAAATGTATTTGCATATTGAACTTAACCGTAGAAGAAAAAAATCACCATTGTGTTATTCTCTTTGTGTTTACGTAATTTACCCCTTTCCCTGGACCCGTGCTAGCACAATTCAACAGGTCTCACACACCAGGGCTTTAGCGATAAAAGATGGGCATTACTGACCCTCCCGTCGGCAAAACATGTGTGGGCACATGAGCTGATATCGGGTGCAAGTTTCATTGATAAACGGCTCGCGGCGAGACACTCTGGCGAGAAAATCGAGGGCTGGTCTGCGGTCAAATTTGCCTCGTCTCGCTAGTTTTTTGAAAATTGTCAGGTTTAACCTTGCCTAAACCAGGAACCACTGAAGTGAATCTGGGTATAAGTGACCCAAGGTCCGGGGAACGTGTTACGTAAAGCAACAACATGTAGTCCCATCTAGAAGACCACGCGCCCTATATAGTGATCTACCTTCGCGCTCTGTGGCTTGGTCACTGTCACTGAAGGGAGGGAGGGTACTTCTTGATGGACTCAACATGGGGAGTAATAGGGGAGGTCAAAGAATTACTTATGTCCAGAAATTTCCTTGATGTTGTTGTATCGACCATAGACGGCAAATACTTTAATAGATAAAATAATGCTAGTTTTGGAAACAGGTTAAATTAACATACCCCCCTCCTTCATAGATTGCGAATAGTAGCCAGATTCATGACAGAATAGAAAAGTTCTGCTTCACTAAACGAACATCCCATATTGATGCCTTGAATTTAATTAGTAAAATAATGCTATTTTTGGAAAACAGCTTAATTAATAGGGGTATGGATGTGCGCATATGGCCAGATTTCATACCAGAATAGAAAAGTTCTGCTTCACCCAACCGAAACATCAATATTGATGCCATTTGATTTACCCCTTATGCGTGTGTCATCCTGTTTCACTAGTACAAGCTGAAACGAACCATACAAACTGTAGTTCACAAATGAAGACTACCGAATATGTTACCTGTAAATGTTTAAACTGTTTAGACTTGCTCGAATAAGATGGAAAACTTTGTTATGGATATGACTGGCAGTGCTATCCGGACAACTAAGCTTTTGATGTTTTACGAATTTGTCTCTCATTTATTAAAATAATTAATTTCGATATTATACAACATGAGCCACAACCGATGTCGCCTAATGAATACCCCCGGATACAGGCAAACATAAGATGATAAACAAATATAAATAAATATCCCATTAAAGATGGCTGACCCGATGAAGGATCGTTTTCATATGACAATTTCTCTCTCATAGTGTGGAAACATATCACCAAACTATCTGATTACAAATTTTGAGTTACATCGGTTTGGCCGTTTGATAGTTAGGAAGCAGTAATCTGCACTACTTGGTCAATAGGACGATGTGGTATTATAATGTGTCATCTTCGTGAACCAGCCCCTGACCCCAAGCACTTTTTTTGAAGATGCACCCAATTAAAAAAATAAATCGTTGCATTTCATTGGTAATTGTCTGGTAAACATACATGTGAATGGTAAAGCTCGAACTTCTCTGTGTCGCCTAAGGAATTTTGTAATTAGAATAATTAATATCGGAATCTGAATGATAATAATTTAATGGCCGCTGAAAATATCATTCCAGTATGAAAAAAGGCTTGTAACTTTTAACAACGCCATGAATTTATCTGTTCCGTTGGTTCCTCAATCAAATTAGGATTATCTTTCTTGCGTGATTATTGTGGGCTATTTCATAATGGAAGATATAGATTTTAAGTTTCCAAGCGCTGCCTTTCAATTAGGATCAAGGATCCCCGAATCAATTTAAAAATGCCTTCTTGTATTACGCATATTGGCCTTTTGAGCATTGCCATTCACAGGTACAGTTTACTAAATAATTAACCAACACATTGTGCATAAATCTCACAAATTTTAGAATTGTCTGTAAATTGGTGGATCTGTCTTACAAACGAACTGCAGTTCTTGTCGTTTTTTTATTACAGACTATTTTAACGTGTGAACGTTTTCAACCGAATTTGACAATCTTTATAAGATTTGCTGTAATAGGTACATGGGGAAATATAATTTGATGTTTGCGTTTTTTTTCAGTAAACATTTTGACACTAAGATTTTCCAATACAGAAGTCCATGGAAATCTGAAATCATGGGTTTCATTTTTAAATGTGTTTTCTTGGGTTTTATCATGTTGACATTGTACAGGGGTAAACATAAACGGGTTTCATTTGTTTTATCAAATATTCATACAAATCTGTGTCGGTTGCTCATAAGTTTCTAAAAGGGTATAGTGTGCCATATTTACTACCTATTGTTTTAGTACAATTGGCTCCAACAAATTTCAAGTCTTCTTTAGCGAAAGGTCCGATTTTGTTGAAACTGGTGTTTTAATCGTTTCCTTGGGGTCACACTAAATAAGAATTTTATATAGATTCGTGTTCACCTTTCAAATGAGACTTTTACAACATGACAAGTATCTCCCTAGACCCGTGGATCACAGCCATATTTCCCCTGTAAATTATCATCAAAACGTCCTAGACAATGCGACCTGTATATTTCGGCTTCTGTACAGTAAGACAACAATGACATCGTTTTTTAAAACAAACTGATATCTGAAATTCTACGCCCCCAATGTGACCTTGAGCCAGTTTTGCCTTGTAACTCTTGTACAATAACCCCCAAAGCAAACATACCGTGCGGTAATCCTTGAAATTTACGTAACAGGATGTAACTTTTGAAACACATTTAACCCTTTTTATATTTTGACCCCTGTAAACCTTGTCCCCTAGAGTACACTCCAAGAACACCTTTTAAAAAATGACACCCATGATTTTTGGAATCCTCACACAATTGTGATGAGAAAACCTTGGTTGCAAGATTGTAATATGAAATTTTCACAAAAAGTACAGTTCCACATGCACTATAACTTCAGACGAGCAAGCTTGTCAAGGATATGACAGCCTATCGCTCTGGTAACTGTGTTTTCTTTAATATTATTCTCAGAAGAAGTGTTCCTCTGACTGCTACAATGATTTGACACAGATGTATGGCTTGGCGTTGACCATTTCGATGGTTTGACAAAAAGGGCTTTTGGCCATTTGAGATTTTGCCACCAAAATAACCTGCATACACACAAATTCTTACAACCATAAAACCTTAACTCAATGAATATCCGGTTTTACATAAAGGCATAATAACACTTGACCACATACATGGCCTTATAACCTAATTCGGAGTCATTCGATTAAGGGTCTTCTTTTTCTCAACACTCGTATAAGGCTTAAAGTACATTTTTTCTAGGCAATGAGTCATCGATGTGCATATAAATAATTGCAATTATATGATTGGAATCGTTTTGATTTCAATTCACTGATATGGGGGTACACGTAATTATTAAAAAGTAAACTGTCCTGATTTGTATCTATATGCTCAGTGCAAAATACGATGGCACAGTGCGTTGGATCACAGTGGGTTGAAATTAATCTGCGATTTTAATGAAAGAAACTCTGCAATATATAAACCACAAATTAGTGTCTTTTCCGATAGTATGGCCGTTATATTGCCAATCAAAGTGAGATTTGCTGTAATTATTCTGCAAAAATTGGATGGTTAGAATGATGACAGATGGCCGCTCTTAAACATTTATACAGCGTGGATATATTGCGCTATCATACAAATATTAACAGTGATTTGAAGAGCTCTATCAAAAGTATCTAAATTCATTTGAACGAAATTGCCTTATAGGCAGTACGACATGGAGTTTGCGAAAAGTACATTTAGATCATAAATTTTGGTATGTCTCAGCATATTCGTTCTGAAGCTATGGTCCATCGGGAATTTTTTCTTTGAATGAAAATGAAGCTATCTCTTCTTGTATTGTGAACTTTTTGTTGGGAATGTTCTTTGCCCAAATCGTAAACTTAACCGGGATTTTGTTCCGCCTAGCGTGAATACTTCTATAGAAGGAACAAAGGATTAAATGGATTGTCCAAGAGCTAAAAAATAGGCATTCTCACACCCGAATTGCAACTGAGCATCTGTCACATGCATGACCACAAGGTCAATTTTATTGCTATCAAACAAATCATTTGCATACATGCAGAATTGACCTGAATTGGCTAAATATTTAACTGGTTCTTTGACAAATACGGTAGCCTGTAGCCTTTTAAAGACAACATCAGTGAATTTTGCTAAATCAAAAATCGAAAACATCATCAAAAATCAGATTTTTGCAATGTAATGTAACAATACAGGTATCCTAAACATACCCTGCAAAGATAACCAAACAACCTAAATCAGGCCAGAATCGGGACGTTTAGTCCATTACTGTCGCGTTTCGACACTTATTACAACACGTAATTGAATGGGGAATCCGATCTTGAACCCTGGCCCGTTTTCTTTTTTCTCTTCCTTTTCTGGTCAATTCTCATTGGAAATGGTAACCTTTGAGAATTCGACAGACTTATCCTTCACTTCTGAACTATTCCTTTCCTGCAAATTTCAAATATTTTTCAAATCACTGAGAGGTCCTTTGAAGGTACCATACCTATCTGTATCCAGACCTCTTGGGGCTAGAGAATTTCTGGAAGAGTACCAACGCAGGTAGCACTTGCCATCGACGGTACAATTGGCCAGGCCAGTTCTTCCCAACCCCCACTTTGGGTCTAAATCCTAATGCTGACATAAATATAAACTCAGAATATTCAAATGTCAGGCAATTTTTTCCGCCTACCCCATCAACTTCTTCAAAAATACCTATTCAGGCCGTAATCATGAATAATAATCTAGCCTGCCAAAACAAGACGAAAAATAACTTATATACCGATATAGGCGCATAAAATACACATACAATGAACAAATTTTACAAGGCAAATCGGACTCCAAAGCGATTTATACCGATCTTGCTGACACTCACCTTACAAAAGTACTACAAATAATTAACAATTTTAATCCGCCGCCAATCGAGACCCAAAGCGGATCTTGTAAAAGATCTGCGGATAGAATACACATACCATTCTAATTTAAACCAGTCAAATCGAGACCCGAGGCGGATCTTATGTCGTTGCGGCACACTACACCACCTAAAGTAATTTTCAACATGTGCCAGCCAAATCGATATCCGAAGCGGACCTTATTCCGATCTGCCGACACTCTATGCCATATATAATACTTCAAATTACCAGCCAAATCGAGCCCGGCAAGCGGGTCTTATACCGATCTGCTATTATTAGCTGAAGTACCCAATTGATTACATTGAACCTGCCAAATCGAGACCCCAAGCGGGTCTTGTACCGATCTGCAATATAGTTTACAAATTATCCTGCCAAATCGAGACCCAAAGCGGGTCTTATACCGATCTGCAATAATACTTGTATTCAATTATCCTGCAAATCGAGACCCAAGGTTGGGGTGGATGGTGTCTTATACCGATCTGCTATTATTCCGCTGAAGTACCAATGATTACCAATTGAACCTGCCAAATCGAGGCCCAAAGCGGTCTTGTACGGATCTGCAAATACTATGTACAAATTATCCTGCCAACTCGAGACCCAACGCGGAGGTGCTAGAAGCTGCAAATACTTTCTAACCATATAATGTACACCATTTAACTTGCCAAATCGAGTCCCAAACCGGATCTTGTACCAATCAGCATAACCATATATCTACATATTGTACATTACACTATGGTATTTACCATTTAATCTGCCAATCGAGACCCAAAGCGTATCTCATACCGATCTTCAATTACTATTATACATAATATCTATATATTAATCGTTTGATGTTTAACATGAATTGGAATGGTTTAAACACAAATAAAAGTACCAAAGGCACGCCCCAAATATATCAAAAAAGGTAGCCACATGGGCGGGAAGGGCGGGATTTTCAGAAAACTGCCATCCGTCCGCATGTGATGATTACAGATGCAATGTGAAAACACCACCGCACTCTCTGGCAGAACGCAATCACGATAATCATATGCGTCTTTAGCACACAACACAATACCTGAGGTCCAACCGATTGGCGATTTTAAATCAATTCTAACGGCGAATTAAATTACTACTGCATTGCATAAACTGCTGCCACAACTTTTTTTAGCCCTGTTGACAAACCCCTTTTCTACGATTCTCGCTAAACCGTTATTGTAACAGCTTATGACCGTACAAAGATATTTCCTCAAATCTAATCATGATATTTTCGCACCATAGAATTCTAACTCATGAATATCTCACACCAGAGATACACCGAATTTTGCATCTGCGGTTTTTCCGGTTTTCGTGCATGTTGCATTCGACAGTCTCTCTTACAATAACAGTGCTATAAAATAAATATTCTAGTTGGAAATGGTCTTAGCATAGAGAAAACCTGTTTTGAAAAAACATAGGGTGAAATCATATGTGTGATTTTTGACTTTTTACCCCCTCTGTATATTTTTTTCAGTACTATAAATCATTTTAATGAAGAATAAATACCTCTTCATTTTGTTTCCAAATCTATCCTTATGTCAATTGTGTCAAATGTGTTATTACGTACAAGCGGCATCATGTCTCCTACAAGTGTGTTTGTAGATCGATGAAGGCTTGTTTCGTTGTATCATGGCGAGTTTTTATTTGCCCTCTAATTCCAGTCCCGCAGCTACAAAGAAACATACCGTCGGCTGCGTCACATTGACGTATTCGACATTTTTTGAACTTTTGGAGAAATTTGGCATATGTTTGTTTTGTACTACTCTCAAAATCCCACAATTTCAAGTCCTCCAAAGTGACTTAATTATTACTATATTAACTTCCTTATTTGCAACATTAAATTAATCCGCATCATCACATAACGACGTACATGTCGCAAATCTTTCTGCGGAAGCATGCATTTTGAGTATCTCGGGTTCATATAGTTGACGTATTTGAGCGACTTATTTTGCAGTTCACGTTAAAGTTGCCTATTTTTTCTATAGATATAGTTGCTAATTTACACATTGAAATTGCATTTTTTTCTATTGCACAAAATTGCTATTTTGTCTTTTAACATAATTTTTCGTATATCTAAATAAATTGGGAGTTGATTAGTCACATATTTTAAAATTCAACTTATCTCGACATTTTTTTTCCTATGCTTAAATATATGCTTTAACTTAACATGCACTAATAAATTTACGGATCGCACAATCTTCAAAACCGTTTTCTCTCTAAAAAGTGACGTAATTTGCAATACGTCACTATGTGGACGTGGCCACGAATTACCCACACATACACGCTCGCGTACACTACTCATCATCCCATTCGTGCCACACATTCATTATACACACAACCACACACAGCACACTTACACTCATACACACGACATACAGACATAGTTCAACGAGAAAATTAAAGCAAATGAAACGTGTCCCAGCCGCTGGCCAGCTTTTAATCCCTTTTAGCTTTCCGACCTTAATAAAGTTATCCAATACTTCGTCCATTAACCAACATTTAATAATGCGATCGTGATCAGCATTTATCAACATGTATCTATTAGGACTTCTATGCAAATTTAACAACGGTCAAGATCTTTTAAGCAATATTCAGAAACAACTGGACCTGTGGTGAAGTAAATGTATTTTTAAACTTCTTCTAAGATCAGAAAAAGAGCAATTGTATCTATTATACAGAGCATTTTAGTGGGAAAGTGTTATACGTGGGAAAGTTGACGGCCCCAAGTGCCCTGGCAGTGGTTTCGCGCCAAATCAAGCGCGTTATTTAGTGCAGACAGTGCCAATTTGAAATGCATCACTTGCGTTGGCTGCTTTAATTTGAAAGCTTTAATAAACTATTGAAATTTGAAGCTGTGTTGCAGACTATATCGTGATATAGTTTAAAATGCAGTGGTGCGAGGTCCTAAATTTGAAAAAAATAACTCCCAAAAATTTCAATAAGAAGTAAAAGTATTTTTGGCGATTTCCTTAAGAGACTTAGTGTAGTAAAGGACAAGTATTCAAGTATTATGAACAATTCAACCTTTATATCTAGAATTGAAAGAGAAGATCAGATTTCCCATAATTTTATCTCCCTTTCAAGAATTATTTGCTATATTTTCGATATTCATATATATCATTTTGTGTTCTATTAAAGTAATGTTGCCCTTATCGTCGCAAGAAAATTGAGACTTACGTCATTCAATACAGGTATTAATCTGTTTTGGTTACCCTGTGTTAATTTATGAGAGCAATTCCCGAAAGCAATGCAGCTTTGATTCAAGGTTTGAACTGAGCACCTGTCTCGGGTTGATTATAAATAGATAAAAAAAGAAATACACCGTTATGCATAAGGCGAGCAGCTAAGTTGGAGTTTAACGGGCATTTCATTATTGTTTTTTTATTTGTAGTGCCGGAGGTATTTCGAGACGCTGTGTTACCCTTGTTGCAATTGTATTTTATTGTTTAAGTCATGAAATATTCGTCAGCCCCTTCACATTCGGAAAAAAAACGGTCTGATGAATATTTATACTATATTAGCTTACATGGGTTAAAATAAGAATTTTAATTCCTGTAGTGTTTGGCTTATACAACAGCATATCAATAATCTTAAGGTTTTATGTGTTAAAATTTTTGTGAGATAACATGACCTCGATGAGGTTCAACTTCCCTAAACTGGTGCATTGTGGGATGGGCGCAATAAAACCTCTAGATTTCTGATGGCTTTCAGTGTTTCAGTCGTTAAATTTCCAAATTTGAACACTGGGATATCGTTTTCAGTTTCGTTTCGAAGACACTGGTATTTAATTCCTGCGTCTTATTTGCCAGTTAGGTATTTATAAAGTATTGTAAAAGCGTGTGGCTCCCTAAACATAATAATTGATAAACACAACTCCAAAGCTACCTTTTTTGTAACCCGTGAAAAATAATGGTGTATTGTAAAGGTCTGGTGAGCCTGTTAGAGTCCGACAAAGTCTCGTCGCTAGGTCGGAGTCAAACAGGCAAGCCAGACCTTATCAAAACTCTATTATTTTTCAGAACAGTGTGTTTTGAATTCTTTATCTTACATATACGTCGTGACAAGAACGAAAATCGATTTTATATAATTATTCAGTAAAATTGAGAATATATTTCGTTTTTTAAAAACATCTTGAAGCAGCGTTACGTTTTTTTCCCTTAATTAAAAACACCAATTGTGCTGTTATGTTCACTTGTATAGGAGTCTGATCTGATTTAGAAAAAGTCCCATCTGTTGAGAAGATTATGCTATTGACTGATTAAGCCGTGTCTAATGGTTATTTAGTAGGCCGGTTTGGATATTTAAGTAGGTACAGTTCAAATAACCCTTTCACACGTATATGTGACTCCGGATTCTGACGCCACGAATTAAAGATCTTGATACTGAGGTATCCGTGGTGCACTGCCGAATGCTTGTTACGCAGGTTAGTGCTCAAGAAGTTTTAGCTAAGAAGATATCCTCTCTTAGGCAATTCTTAAATAGGCTATGTCTTACGGCTATCACTAGCTTATATAAAGAAAAAAAAAGCCAGAAATTCCCTTCTCTTTTTTACGCTTCTCCCTCAATTTTATTTTTTAAATCTCGTATTCAGTGATCTGGCGTTTCGGGTAGTAATTGTTCAATTGTTACATTTTTTAACATAGGTTTAAATAACGGTCTCTGACCGCTTTCGTAACTATAATGGACAGTTGAACAAAAGAAGCACAATAGATAATGATGAAAAATGAAAAAAAGGGCTAGACGTATAATTTATACACCGATAACTGAAACCAACTATAGTAGACGACTGAAATTCGCGAAGAAAAAAAAGGACAACAAGTTTCCAAGCTTTACATAGTAGCACGACATTTTCTTTTACTCCCTCGACGAATTAAACGGATTAATTTTGAAACAGGTACCTTTCCATTGTAAGTTTACCTCATAATCGTCGACATTCCTTAGATAATGAAATGAACAAATGTTAGAATTGAAAAGAAATCTTGCAATCCTTAGCTAATGCCTTATAATACCTTGCAGTATTCACAAAAGACTAACAGCCTTCTTATTTCTTCACTCAAGACATGCGCCGGACAATGTCATGGTAATTGAATACCATTTCAGAAGGACTTTTCAATCGCAATAGGATTATGAAGAAACTGTGTTGCCCATCCTACATTTGACGAGAAAATCTGCCTCTATTTATGTCAATGAGAAACGGAAACAAAAAACGTATATGTGAGGCTAGTAAATTTTACTTACGGAATTGCACTACCTTCAGATGTCTAATGCTTAGGAATTATTTCAAAACGAGCAACCCTTTTATTCCATAAAGTCATTCATTTACAATTCACTTTCCCGTGACCACCAGCTCTTGGTGTAAAGTCGAGTGCATTAGACATTCTTATTCAGTGGGCGGGGTTTAGTAAGCAAACACGCAATATCATTGGTTGTTGCCTATCTTATATGAGACGATATTAGATAGTGCGTCGCCGCGCAAGTGTTTACGCGCGCGTGTATAAGGTTACGCAGTGCACGCAGGTAGTACGGGTTGGTTCATTTTTTTACAGCGGGGGAATAGTTTTGTTTTTTAAACTAATATTATTGAAATAAAACTATTTTCGGTGATTAAAACAACCAAAACTAAATAAGAATGAGAATAAAAGATAGGATTTGTTGTTTTGCCTATCTAATATCGTGTCATATTGGATGGGCAGTCCAATATTTTTATCGTAGTGGATACCGGCTGCGCCGGCATCCACTACTCAAAATATTGGACTGCCCATCCAATATGACACGATATTAGATAGGCAAAACAACAAATCCTATCTTTTATTATCTAAATATTATTGTGTCATAACATATGCTCTGTACCTGATCACAAACGACAACAGAAATAGCTGATAGAGTTCCATAGACAGCAATTACAGGTTCATTTCATATTTATTACCATCTTTGTGGTGAATAGATCCCTCACATTATTCTTATCAAAGTGCGCCAGAGACCACTGTACTAGGCAGTTCAGGTGAAAATAAGTGTCTGCATCCGTGGGTTTAAAAAAATGTATTGTATGTGAAAGAGAGACTCTTCAGCAACTCAGAACACTTCGAATTTTTGAAATCGGACATTCCATTGCAAACTTATTCAAATTTTTGTACTCGTACATAACAGTCATTTGGAGAACAAGTGTCAAAGGTCAAGTCTTTTATTTTCTTTATTTTGCCATGGCACCATGGTAGTGTCCTCTTTCAACACAAAAATATGTACAGAATCTAAACGATAAAAGGGATACACTTGATTTTTGTAGGTTATGTTCCTGATATATGTACCTACAGATTACATAACATTACAAGTATTAATCTCTCCATTTACCAACTAATTTGAATAATATTTCAGGAAAAATGTTTAAATTTTATGTTTTTCAATGAAAAGGAAAATAACCATTTCTTAATATATTATAGATGTACTTTAAGAAAAACTTACACACTATCATTCTACAACTTGCAGGATTTTCCCTTAATACACTCATATACAGAATTTTGCA
>JAMKCH010016831.1:0-35004 GCA_023653785.1 Ophioderma brevispina
ACTGTGGGCCCTCTAGCGCTTTCACAATGGCCGCTGATCACTGTGCCTAAACATACCCATACACCATTTGCATCATTTCTATGGTGCATCAGATCAGGATCAGCGCTTTCCTTATCAGCAAACGTACATCGAGATAACCATCGCGCCGGGCGCAGCTCCCGCAAATATCGGCATGGGGTAAATATGGACAACCAAGCGGTTAATTTCTTGTCCAGGGAAATTACAAGATAAACCACCCCGAATCTCACAGGGCTTGAACGCACTTCCTATATGGCATGGATGAGGCATACTACACGGAGTCGAGCGCTTAACTGATTGAAGCTATCTTGTCCGCATAAAAATGAAATCTTTCCCCTCTAATAAATGCCCCTCAAATTTGTGTCAACCAAATAGTCCTAGAAAGAACCCAAAACTACAGGGTGAGTCAAAAAAAACTTGACCCTGATGTGTCCCGTTCCCGCCATTTTGATTTTTTACTACATATATCTTACATATGGTACCATCTGAAAGCTTAGTTCCTTATCTTTAATTTGGCTGCAACGATCATTCGAATCGGTGAGGTATAGTCCGAGCTACAGTCGTTTGAATCAAGTAGTCAGTTTTCTACCGCCTATCCACGGATTCCCATTTGAATGCACGGCGACCAACTAAGCACATGACTTCCCCCAAAATGAAGGTAAAGGGTATTGTCTGGTTTATGTTCAAATAAAGTGGAATCTTAAGGGTGTAAAGCCGTGATAATGGTCAGTTGTTTTATTTTAAAAACAATTTTTGCAAAGATGTGGCATATTTTTGTCACAACTAGACAATACGTTAACCTCAAAGGTTGTCTACCGTGTCTATTCCCTTCATATGGGAGACTATATGGTATGATTCATTTCGATTGAACTCCTCCTCCAAAAACTGGAGGTTAACTATCAAGTTAATTTAATTCCAAATGCGGTTTTTTATGAGTGGATGATGACTAGAGGGCCCCACTGGTGAATTGTGACTGAAGTTTGTGGGGTTGAATGCATCACATTTATTCTGCAGTCAATAAAAAGCCCGAATTCTTTCTGGACACTGATTTGCTATGTACTCTGAACGCCGTTTCATTTTAAATGGAATCCGTGGACAGAGCGCAAAACAGACTACTTGATTCAAACGACTGTAGCTCGGCATATACCACATGTTCGAATGATCTTGTGCAAATTAAGATAATGAACTAAGCTTTCAATGAACCGAAACATATGTTAGCTACCATGCTACTTAAAAACTCAAAATGGCGGATGTCAATATGCAGGTAAACACTGATAATTAACAATCCGGATTGCATAATTTGTGGCAGATTTTCTAGCCAGAAAACTTTCTATTTTTTGTGCAAAACTCCATTCAGTATGTGTGTCTAATTAAGGTGCATAATTGTAGATTTTCAAAAGAAGTGAACCTGTTTGGAGTAAAGGGTGTTAAACAGACTATTTTGATTGGCCAGTAAGCTGTTTTCATCGAGCTGTGGATGCAAACATCATTGATGTTGTTGAACTTGTTCAAACATTGACTCTTCTTGTGTGTGTGGACTTTAAAGGTGTAACGAGAGAATTTGAGGCCACACAAATATTGTGTCATAGTAATTTCATATAGATTAGACACTCATTAGATTTCTTACCTTGTATTTGGCTACAGAAATGTCTTAAAAGAAAGAAAAAGGTGATTTTGATTGCTTATATTTCAATATAAAACATAGGCTGAATTTCATATTTGCTCCTATCTCCTATACGAAATTAAATATTTCATAATTTTTGTACCAAAAAAACCATTTCTCAGCTAAGTCCTTTCAGATGGGGATATCTTTGATGGAAAGCTTTACATCAAGGCAAAAATCAGTACTTTTGATTTTTTTAGAGACACCTGATATGTGAAATCTCTCGTTGCACCTTTAAGCTGTTCCCAGCCAGTGCTGGCTATGGTTTGCAATGGAAATTATAACACCCCCTTTTTAAAAAAATGTCACACTCTCAAGGTATTTATCACATACAACACAGTAAGATAAGAACAGGTTTGTATTTTAGCAACTTATCTTGCTACTTATCTTAAGTTAAGAACAGGTTTGTATTTTAGCAACTTATCTTGCTAAATATGAAGCCTTGGTTATAACCCTGACTTGGTTTAGGATAATTACTGCGGACAAGGTGGCTGTGAATTATTTCTTGTTGATTTTTTTTATTTACTTAATACAAAACCATGTAGTTGTGTAGAAGTCAAATGTGATTTTCATAGTCATTTTATTTATTTTATTCTATTTGTTTAAACTTTCTTTAGGCAGGGTAGCCCATTCAGTGACAAGAGCACTGATTCCCAAGGAGGCTCTGCAAAAACATGTTGTACATTGTACAGAATGAACTTATACACATATAAACATTAATATAATATAAGATAAAAACTAATACACAATAAATACAGAAAAAAAAATAAAATAAATCACAATGAGTTAAATGACACTACAAGCGACATCTCAGCCATACAAATATGCATATGTGTATTTACAAGTGTAAATGCTTTAAGCTGAGATAACTCAATGTATTATAGTTAAGCAAGATTAACTGAAAGAAGACTTCCATATTTTTGTTTGCCTCGCCGGTCTCATAAATAAAGCATGGATGCCTCGCCTTTCGTTCCAAGGTGGTTCATACAAATAGTTTGTGGTTTGAACCTTACAATGACTGGGTGCATAAAAGTTGAACTGAGAGATAAAAGGTAAACTGGAGCAAGACCTTCGAAGCATTTAAAAATAAGCTGAGCATATGGTTGTACAACCAATCATTAAGTTGTGTTCCACTGCGTTTTCAATCATATCTTTAACAGGGTTCTAATGTCCGCTGATAAAATTATACGAGCTTTCTATTTGTGAAGATTTTGAAGTGAATTTCCCGCCCCCCCCCCCCCCATAAGATTGTTAGTACAGTTAGACCAGACAGCCTGCCTAGGTCAAAATGGGCATACAATTGGATTGCAAAAGCATAAATGTGACCATAGTATCTTGGGTCCAATATAATAAGACTTCTAATAACACACCACAACACTTAGAATATGTGCAGACATATGATTGATGTGGTCATAACCAGGGCATCAAATGGTAAAAAATTACACCAGACTTTAAACCTGGTCAACCCTTTCCAATAGTAATCATTATTGACTAGCATAGAACATTTGAAATTTTATTGAGGTTGACACGTACCAGAGATAAATGAAACTCACCCAGTCAATTAGAGGTACGATCATAGCCTTTGAATAATGTGATATTGATGGAATGACTTCGGTCATGGAAAAATGTTTTTAAACAGAGATAAAGTAGAAGGATACAACACAAATATCGTAAAAAGACACTCAGTGATTTTTTCCGAACGAGTCAAATTAAGTTGAAATGTGCCAGGAATACTTAAAATGAAGAATAAGCCTAGTAGAAATTCTCATAACTACTTTTTACCAACTAAGAATTGTCAGAAAGAAAACACCAGTTTCAAAGATACGAATCTCCTTTGAATTACGCGTTTGTAGTTAGTGTCCGTCGGACCAGCTAGACTAAATAATCCTATTTCTATTTTATTATTGCGTCTGGTCCTATAATTTGTTAGGGTATTGTAGGAAGACGTTTTATGACATCTCTGGACTTCTAGCCAAAAATACCCTTCAAACACAAATAAATGAGCCGTGGGCCACAAATGACTGAATTTTATATAAATATAACGATTTTAATGATTTGTACTTTGGTTCAAGAATTGGTATGTCCAAAACAACTTTAAATAATCACACTTCAATATTTAAGATTCCATGGTATACGTAATTTAAACAGAATGTGCCACTATCTCCACAGAAGCTTGCAGTTCCACGATGATATGTCCTCACGAAGACTCCAAAATGAGCAGCTGCAAAGTCCACATACAAACTCCTCAGGTAATATATATTCCAAAGGAATCTCCAGTCCTGAAGAAAACTTTTTGTCCAGCAGTTCAAACGACAAGTTAAATTAAGTCCCTCAACGATAGTAAATCCAACAGTATATAGTCCAAGATCACCACGATTGCTATCTGTCCACATTTGAACTATTTTGATTCCCACACTTTCGCTTCAAGACGACAGTAGAATAATTACAGCACTCTGTCACATGGAATTAAAAATATAATAATCCTGGCACTGTACAGGACTGCTCCTCATTGCAGATTTATACTAGCTATAACTTCTATCCATGCTACTTGTTTAACTAGCGGCTGCTGGCAGAGATCCTTCCCGTGATGTATTTAACTACTCACAGATATATTCCCCTTTCTAACAAGATTCATTACATCATCCTTATGCATAAACAGTGACCTTGAATTCATCAATTTCACATCGAAATACCTCACTTCTATATATAACTTTGTGGGGGAATTCCCAGAGCTTGCAATGTTTTGACTTTTAAGCATAATAAACAAGCTAGTCAGTTTTACTAAGCCTAGCATTCTTGGGGAATCCCCCACCCCCACGTTGTGCACACTAAACAGGTGCACTTAGCAAAACAACTAGGTGTATTCCCTTTTCTCTCTTTTATAGTAAACAAATACTTTTTCCTGTGAGAAATCGTTTTCAAATAAATTAGAAAATAATATTTTTAAAAGTTTAATAGAAAATGGAGGCATATAACATCCTCCCCCCCCCCTTTTTTAAAAAAAATTTGAATGATGACAATTTTCCAAATCGGCTTTATTACCTTTAACAATTAATTTTGTGTGATTTTTACATCAGTTTACACATGGCAAATTCTATACCTTTTATATAATGTTTCTGGCATTGCTGCCTTCAGGTCTATATTCCATAACTTTGTAACATCAAATATCTGAACAAATTTAAGGCAGCTCTGGACAAGGCTCTGCAAGACATTCTCTTTTCCTTTGATATGTCTATGTCCAGATGATCTGTAGAGTGAAACTCCACCTGACAAGTCCTTCTGATTTCTGTTTTTTTTCATCTTGTGTATGGAAAGTCAACGGAATTTGTGATCCGTGTACACTTGAACTGGGTGCACTGTTTGTACTCAGATACCTTCAAATTTGCAATGACAGTAGCATTGCAAGGCACTTCTTTCCTCATTGTGTGAGTAGTTTTTCCTGATGTTGTTGTCAACTTCTTAGAATAACACATACAGGATGATCTTACATCATTGTCATATGCTTGCAGATAACTCCACCATCAGCCTACCCACTGGGCACTCAACCGCCACTTGAATTGTTCTGAAAGTCGGCCGCAATCAAAACTAAACCTGGCGCATTCATCAAATCGATTTTGATTTTCTCAACTGTTTTTGGCATTGCTCTGACCAGAACAAATTTTTTTGCGTTTTTCTTCAGCAGGTTGGTTAGCGGACAACGCCATTTTCTGAGAAAATTTGGGACAGTATTTTTTGTAATACCCTACCATACCTAAGAATCTCATGAGGTCTCTCTTACTCTGTGGTGTGGGGAAATTTCTCAATTGCTTCAACTGTTGCAGTGATTGGCCCTAATTTCTGCCCTTGTCCTACAACATGGCCCTATTATGTGACACTTGCATGGCAAAATTCACTTTTCATCCAACCAGATTCAGTTAACCTGCCCTGAGATAATGTCTTTTCTCAAACAATCGATGGAGCTGTCTCATGTGTTCTTTCCCATGTTCACTGTACACAAGAGATCATCGACATAGGCCTTCACAATTTTCTATTCCTGCATACTACTCTGTTCACTATCTCTGAAATGTTCGGCAGAATTTTTTGAGACCAAATGCCATTCTTTTGTATTGGTATAGCCATGCGGCCGTACAAAATGCCGAAATTTCTTTGGCATCGGTCTGAGGGGAACTTGCCAATAACCCTTCAACAATCAATTTTGCTAACAAATTGGCCACTTTCCCCCAACTTATCTATGCAATCATCAATTCGTGGAATCGGATATGAGTTGTCGGGTTTTTGGAACAAGGTTGACTTTTCGGAAATCTGTGACAAAACAACAATGAACATCATTGGGAACCAGACTCCATGGGGAACTCCACTCACTATTGCTTTGCTCTACTATTCCATTTTCCTAACCTGTATTTCACCTCTGTCTGTATGTTGCAACTTGATTGGATCAGATTCACCCTATATGTTTGCTTTACAGGCTCGGAGTCCCCTACGTCAATGTCATAGGTTATGACATTGTTCCTCACTGTACATCATGGAAATATGTTCTCCCCATCATATCTGAACTCTTCACTTCACCTTGTTGAACTTTCTGGGAGATGGCCCTAATTTCTTGTCTAAAGTGGCAAGTATGTCAGATTTGCAATTTGACAATCCATACGCATGTTCTGGTTTTAACACATGGCGTTTTGTTGGTCAAATTCTACTCTGTTATGTCCACCATTTGTTACACACATCTCAACTCTAGATGACATTACACCTGCGGCTTTTATGTCATCATCTCGTTCATTATACTCTTTGAGCATATTTAGGTGACATCGAATTGTCGACTTTTACGTCTACCTTTGATCACATAGTCAAGTTCTCCCACGTTGTTCTCAAACTCATATGGTCCAGAATACAAAGGATGCCCTTGTATTGAAAGTGCCAACACTTTGTCACCCAGCCCCCGTCCTGAATACTCTGCTCCTGGCAACTTTGTCATACCATGTTTTTCATTTTTTGCCTGGCTCTCTGTTTGAGATTTGTTTGGCAATTTCTGTGCCTCTTTGGAGCCGTGTCTGAATTGAGACACATATCTAACAAATTCCCCATCAGGATTTTCACTACATACCACTTTTCTTTCAGTAGATTCAATGGTCCCCTAACTATGTGACCAACCCCAAACCGCAAATCTGGACAAATCCTAACATGAACTCTTGGTACAGCAACCGAAATCCCTTTGGGGGGGGGGTTAGCAAATAACAGAGATGAACTCCCTCAATCCCAAATCCACGCTCAAATTCAAAACAATAGTTTTTGATCATTGTTTTCCAAGTTTGGGTACTCTTTCTAGGGCCCCTGGATTCTGGGTGTAATGTGAAGACTGTACTGGGAAATTCCAACTACTGGTCCATAACTTGTTTGAACAAACTTACCTGAAATTTGATCCTTATCAACTGAAATTGATTTTTGGAAGGCCTACTTGGGTAAAACTTTGTTAGAGCTTTCACTATACTCTGTGCCCTAATATTTCTCAAGGGTATACCTCAAGGGAATCTTGTGGAAGCACACAGATGGTCAGTAAATATTTGATTTCCTGACTTGTCTTTTGGAGTGGTCCTACGCAATCTAGTAACACCCTACTAAATGGCTCATTAAATGCCGGATTGGATTCAAGGGAGCAGTAGGAATATTCTGATTAGGCGTTTTCCCACCATTTGACATGTTTTTAGACCAGTCTACAATACTAGAAACATCTTTTCTGAGTGTAGGCCACCAAAAATGACTCCTAATTCGTTCATGTGTATTTCTCACACCTAAGTGTCCGGCCATGGGACTATCATAGCTATGCCTATCACTCTTCCCTATGGTATACCTTTGGCACTACAAATTTGATGCACCACCTTCCATTCGTCATCCACATTGCATCAGTGCCGCCTTTTCTCATGAGACAAACCATTTGTCTTGTTTTAGAAACATACATGAAGTTGCTCGGCTTTCCTGTTTCTGACATGCCCCTCATCCACCTAATTTCCTAAGTGCTGGGTCGTTGTGCTGCGCATTTCATTTACCAGCTTGTCATGGCTTAAAGGGTCTCCTTTACAGTTCCCTAACTCTACTCATGCTCAGCGCTCTGGATTTTCATTGTTTACCAGCTGTCACTTGGTTTGTGCTCAGGGGCTGAGTTCACTAACGGGAATTTAGTCTCCCCTAAGAGGTGATAGATGACCTCCAAATTTCTCTAATTTGTTGAGAAAAAAGGGTTTTACAAAATTTCCCCCCTCTAAATTGTGGGACCAAGTCATCCTCAACGCTCCTCCTATATATGTGAGTATTTTGACTCATCACCCGCTCACTGTTTTTTCCTGTGAGGCTTTTCGGTCATTGACCTAGTTACGGCACATGCTGGGAAAATGTCTATTTCTCATCAAATTTACCACTGTACAGGGCACCTGGAGAAACCTATGGGATCTGGGAGTACTTTCCCCCCCCTGCCAAATCATTTCCCCTAACAACATGGATACCCCTTTTTACTGGGAGTTATTGCCTAACACCAATTGTGACAGATCCAGAACAAGTCGATTTCAAATCATTTTGTAGAGGACACTCATACAATCCATACCTATCCCCGAATCCATGCACTAGTTTCCTGTGGAACTCATAGCAATGCAGTGCATCTTCCAATATCATTACTGCGCGCAGCACGTGTCCTGCATGATTCTAATGGGTTTTGATCTAAACATCACCTGAAGTGACACAAATCCCTCCAAAACAAAAGGCTGTAAATTCATCCTTACTTTTTCTGTGTCAATCCCTTTTGTGGATTTTCTGTTCTGAACAGAAGACTGAAACGTTGACATCAAAGTAACGCCCACCTATACACGAATCCGACGGCGACTATGCTCGCCCTACGCCGTGGGCGCGCACTCACCATCCGCCATGACATGACTGGGGGGCATCTTTTCCATTTCTCGTATACACCACCCCCGCGTTACGTGTACGTGTTTCCACAAAGAAGCGATAATTTTGATCAGTTTCTGACGCAAAAATCAAACACTATTTCACTGTTAACATTTATTGTCAAAAAATGAGCAAATTAAAAAAAAGAAAAAAATGGTAATTTCTTGCGCACAAATATCGATAAAAGTTACCAAAATGGAAACGAACTGCGTGTAAATTTCACATCTCGCCAATGACACATAAGAATGTTGAATGTCTGCAGCTGCAGCCGTACCATATGCATCTGTTTCCCAATGGGAAAACCACCGATCGTGCCAGCTTCTAATGATTTGGATGAACTTATTTTATTTTATTAATCTTTTCATTTAGTTTGCTTTAAATACGATTGTTATTTTCACAAATTCCATTTTAAACTGTTAAATTTATTCCACAGTCACGTAACGACCTCACTCCATGTACAGTAAAAACCAACATAATCATCGTATCCATTTTCAGTCCTAATACACATTGTAAATACTCGCCGTCTTTTCACGTGTACTGATAGTCCCAGCGTACACATTCCATCACAACAGACGAATTGTGTTCAGATCTCCGAAATCGATCACATGATCACGGAAGCGGTCCTTTCTAAACTTCAACAACCCGCATCGGAAGATGTCCCGTTTTTCAGCAAGGAGCAAAATACGATCTGTCTTTGAACTATTCAATTTTCACGTACACGAATATATCAACAGTCGGTTGTTACTTTATTTTTGTCTGGATGTGTTGAATTTTTTAACGAAAAATGATTTTTCCACGCGCTGTAGTACCAATTGTTACAACGTATTCTCATACGGTTTTCATTTCTCAGCACGACAGTGGGCGAGATAACTTAAATTTTTACAACAACATTAAGACACTTGCCCTGGAATTCCATTTTATGCCAGTCCCTGACAGCATCCTTCCTAAATCCATATAATAAACGGTGAAAATTGTTAAAAAAAAATTGCGAAAAAGTAGGTTGTAAATTCTTATGTTATTTCGTTCGTTACGCTCGTAAAAGGCAATATCCGGCGGCGTGTGTGTACTTTGTGTTTGGTGGCCAGTAGCCCCCCAGTAATGGCGGCGACGTAGAGGTGTCTTTGCGAGGGATTCCCCTCCCCGTCGGATTCGTGTATTGGTTTTGACTCACTTTTGGCTCCCTCCTCCCTCCCTTTTGGGTGGTTAGCCATGTTCCTCCCAACACCGTGACCTTGTTAATGTCCTGGCCTTACAGTGATTGCATTGAACTGGGTGATTTGGGTCCTCCCAGGTTTTTGATTAGCACACCATTTACGTTCTTTACCCCCTTTTGTGTGAAACCTGACTTGGATGTTCCCTCCTGAGTGCTTACCATGCGAGCTTTGTTAAAACCCGACTTATTGTTGTACTTGTTGTACCCTAGTAAATTCCTTGCTGTAGCCTACTAGGATGACTTATTTGTGTGTCAATTGCAGAATCGTTCGGCCTTCGGCTGCTTCACGCAACCCTGTCAATTTGTTTTCATCCATGTGTTTTGATATCTGGTTTTAGACACTGTTTGAACTCTTCAACTAACATCAACTCCCTAAGTTACCAAAATTTTGCCCACTTTCCTTTATGAGAGAAGCCAGCGATCAACATTTGTTCCTTTACATACATACACGGGCAAATTCAATATGGGTCTGGTCATCCTTTTTCTGACAAGATCTGAATTTTTGTGTCTATAGCCTCTGGCACCAAGCTATGCTTTTAGTGCACTGGGCCTTCTTACCCAACTCGTCATAATCACTACATCGTCTAAGGACATGGCCGATAATTTCTTGCTTTATACCAATGAACACTGACTGTACCAACAAGGTCCAAGACTCGCTTGGGCCATTTCAAAGCTATTGGCAATTTATCTCTCATAAGTGTAAGAAGTAATTTGTCTACCTTCTTGTTCCTGAAATTTTTGGGAAACTCATGCAATATTTTTCCGCCGCATCAAAACCAGAATTCTTGGAAGATTCTTAATAGCTAGCCTGTTGTTTTTCACTTTTCTAACTCTAACTGAGGCTTCAAAGCCGTTTTGTTTGGATCTCATTTTGCAATTTTTCCTTTTCCATTCCTTTTCCTTCCCGCAATTTGCAATTCCTCTCTGTTGTTGATCTCTGTCTGCTTGTGCATTTGCATTGCAATTTTTCTTTTTTCTAATTCAATTCCTTGTCTTTTTGCTTTTGTTTTTGTTCATTTTCCAATTTTTCTTTCCATTTCCATTTCTTGTTTGTTTTTTTTGTCCTTTCCCACCTTTTTTTTCAATCTAGTTTTCCCAATTTCTTTGAATTTCAAGTTCTTTAACTTGAAATGCATCACTCTTTTGCCCTGTTCCTGACTTTTCTTCTAGCCTACCAAATATGAAACTATCCCAAACATCTTCCTGACAAATTTTTCAATCAACTTATTTTGATGACTTGCTTTGTCTCATAGCATGGTTTTTGGGCTCAAGTCCTAAATGCTTGGCTAGTTTCATTACCTCAGGCTTTCTCAGTCTCAGCTCATCAAACTTCTCCCAAGTTCTTTGCCCTATGAAAACACTTCTGGATCAAACTCCTTTGCTTGTACTGCTACAACACATACCTTAAATTAACCAAACTGCAATGGTAGTACAATGTAATCACACAATTTTTTGTAGCCAAAAATGTGCACATGTTAACAAATATTATACCACACTTTTAATTTAAAATTCTGAAACAATACGGCTCATATTTATCTCAATTCAATTCCCTATTCCCGGACGAGCCCCCAATTCTTTATGACGTCTCCGTGGACTTCTAAGGCCAGAACCTTGCAAACACAAATAATGAGCCGTGTGCACAAATGATCTGATTTTTCATAATAAGAACAGATTTTAATGATTGTAATGGGTTCAAGAATTTGGTATGTCCAAAACAACTTTACAAATAAAATCACACTCAATATTTAGATTACATGTATACCTTATTGTAAACAAGAATTCCACTAATCTCCACAAAAGCGTTGCAGTTTCAACGAGATATGACCTCACGGCGAAGACTCCAAAAATGAACAGCTGCAAAGTCCACATTACAAACTCCTCAGGGTAATATTTCAAGGGAATTCGTCTCAGTCCTGAGAAAAACTTTTTGTCCAGCAGTTCAAGAGACAAGGTTAATAAGTCCCTCAACGATAGTAATCCACCGTATATCAGTCCAAGATAAATCACCACGATTTCTATCTGTCCACAATTTGGAATCCCTATTTTGTTCCAGCACTTTCGGCTTTCAAGAAAGACTACAGTAGAATACTTACAGCACTCTGCTCACATGGAATAAAATATAATAATCCTGGCACTGTACAGGTCAGCTCCTCAAGGCAGGCGTAAACTTAGCTATCTTCTAGCTACTTGTGTATACTAGCGATGCTGGCAGAGAGTCCTTCCAGTGATAGTATTTACCTACTCACAGATATATTCCCCTTTCTAAACATATGCCCATTACATCATCCTTATGCATAAACATGACTCTTGCATTGCACCATCAAATCAGCTTTCACAATCTAAATTACCACACCTACTTGCATATATAGACCTTTGTGGTGGAATCCCCAGATCTGCAATGTTTTGTCTTTTAAAAGCATAACACTGAGTCATTTACTAAGTCCGCATTCTTGGGGAATCCCCCCACTTCCCCTATTGATCAATCTAAACAGGTGCACTATAGCAAAACAACTAGGGTTATTCCCCTTTCCCCCTTCTCGTTTTATATAGTAACAAAATACTTTTCCTGTGAGAAATCTTTTCTAATAACATTAGAAAATAAATTTTAAAAGTTTAATCAGCAAAAATGAGGCCGTATAACAATACCTATACTTATTACAGACAGCAAAAATCTGATTTGATGATTTTTCGATTTTCCGATTCAGCAAATCATTGTAGTGGGGCCTTTAAGATTATGTGGAGATCTGTCAAGTGCCATTTTCAATCTTCCCACATGTCCATTCCAGTCAGTTCTGTGTGTGTATCCATGTGTTCATAACTCCTTTTTTTTACACTACATTGGCTTTGTAATTGATGTATAAATTAGGATGCATTCAGAGTTTCCTTCTACTGACAATAAGCCTACCCTGTTATAAATTGCTTTTGATAAAGTTAATTTCTTCTCCAGTAGTAATTTAGATTTCCTTTTTGGCGGTGGGCCTAGCCTTTGGGCAACCACGCCCACCATGCAAGGCAGCATGTGCTGGATGGCTGCCATTAGCTCTCCAGAGCTGACGCCCTTGTAGGTAGATCTTCTTTTTCATTCTACCAGGGTAACCAGCTACCCTCCTTATCAGATTTCCTTAGAAACCCATTGGGGTGATGGTTTAGCCGCTGACAACTCGGCCTTGGGACAGGTAGTACTGGTTACCAGTAACAGGCCCTCAAAGGAAACCTGACCTGACCAGAATGCTGTGTTCAAATCATAGTACTGCCATAACAATTAACTCACTACCTGATACACTTTGGAGAAAGAAGGAGGTTTCATTATAAAGTATTTGCAATGAATGCATTAAGCATACATATCTTGCTCCACACTCCTGAACATTTTGGGTGGCATTGTATCTAAAAGAGCTGGGTACATATCTGTACTTCATTTCCCTTTGTGCCTATTTTGGTGATCATACTATATCACAGGCGCTGGTTCAAATTGCTGGCGTAATTACATGCGTACAAAAGGTGCCATAAATAAATGCACCTTGGAAAAAAAGGTGCATCTGAGCTAGGATATCACTATACAAAAGAAGGGAAATAGACAACAGGTGTCAATGAGTAATCATTAACCTGGAACAAATCATCATGTGCAAGAAGGTTGAAAGTGCAATAGCTGCCATGTGATACATCTGTGTACTGCCATATATTAGGATAACTTGTTTTATCTTTCCTTGAGTCAGTGGCTCTTGAAATTGTTCCTCATGTGATGCAGTGGCATAATAGGATGTTTGTTGGAAATTCCTGACAGATAGCAGCTATTGTACTTATGACCGTCTTGAACTCGCACAACGAAATGCATTTGATGATGAGTCCGGTATTGTCCCAGCAATGCTTGGGGGTCATGGGCATAAAACATAGCCTATATATGAGAAATTACTTGAGTACAAGTTAAGTGACTATTTATATACAGATAGATAGGTACATTGACTTTTATATAATGGAAAAAAACATTCATACCATTTGATTGGTCTTACTACATTATATGACATAAAATTTTGTCAATAATTGTCCCCGCCGAATTTGTCTACTTCTGTGCTGAAAATTCTTTTGATAAAGCTCTATAGTAGGATTTTCCAAAAATAGAAATTGGATATTTTGAAATGGTAACATACTCAAAAGTTATGTACAGCTAGTACGAGAGTGGTTGAGGGGTTCTTGAAACCGTTACAGACACCATGGCAACAAGTGGAGAAGTTTCTACCCAAAGTGCGTGTTTATAGTTTGATAACCTTTCAAAGCATGCGATTCATGCTTTGAGGCCTGGTCAAGTCGGCCGGCATTATGACAGTGGTATAGCTTCTGAGTTCTGCTCGTCAGAAGACATTAACATCACATCACAAATAGAACTTAGTAAGTTGGTCTCCAAAACAACAGTTAATAGAAGTTATAAAACGTTTTGCACAAGTAAATGTTGTGGTCAGGTATATAATGAAAGTGCACTACTTTGTACATTGTGTTGTGATTACTGATAACAAACATATCATTTGATTCTATCCTAAAAGTGTTTTTTGTGGGCCGCCAACATAGCACAGCATAGCATAGCTGGCAGGACCACTTAGCAATCGGTTGTACATGTGTGTGTGCATGTATGTATGTGAGGGTGTGTGTGTGTGTGTCACTAAAATGTTAATTCCAATCAACATTCAGGTAACATACATGTACACATCCAGCTAGTTCAAAGTTCAAACAAATATAAAGATACATGATTATATAAAAAAAGATCATTTACATAAATTACATAAGGTTATAGAAAAAATAGATGAAAATGAGGAGGGAGGTTGATTATTGACAGGCCAAAAAAAAAGTAGATTAAAAAGAAGAAAATACATAAACACGCCCGGCCGAAACGTGAATAGTATGAAAAAAAATATGCCTTATTAGTCAAAACTCACCTCTTCATTCAGAACGATCTAAACATGTATAAAATTACCATATGGATGGAGCGTGGAAAAATTCTATACCAAATTGAAAAATAAATAAAAATTAAAAAAAACAAAAAAAACAAGTCTGAAAAAAAAAAAAAAAACAAAAACTCAAACAAAAAATCAAATCAAATATAAAACAAAAAAAAATAAAAAAAAAAAAGAACAACCAAAAACCACCAAAGAGCACAAGGCAAATCAAAATAGAATTTCGCGGTTATAGGATGTATTTTGCGATAAATAGATGAACCACATGAACAAACTGTAGACGGAGGAAGGGGGAAATTGAAGTACGGAGTAAAAGACAGAGCGAAAGTAGAAGAGGAAAAAAGATTGGGAGAAATATCATATGGGAGAAGCAGGCTAGGACGAGCTAACAGACCATAGAGGTAAAAGGGCTAAAGAAAGTTTGGACGAGCTCACGGCTCACCAAAATAGGCAAGTTAACTTTTGAACTCATCAAAACATATGAGGGGGGAGAGATACCATATGGTGACACCCAACACGACACAAAAGTGGGGTTTTTGGTTTCCAAGGAACTTCAAAAGTTTCCATTGAGGTAATTTTACATTTTTTTACTCCTATTTTGCAGTTAAGTTTTGACCCCCCTCACATGACATTTGACCTCAGCACACTGACCTTGACTCATCAACACAACATATGAGGGATTCCATGGTGCACCCTATGAGCAGAAGTTGGTTCCAACATTAAACTTCAACTTTTAAATTGAGGTCGATTTAAAAAAAAACTTCTTAACATTTAGTGACACCCACACATACATTCACACACACATACACACATGAACACACGCCACAATCTGGTATTACTTAAGTGGTCCTGCCAGCTGTAGTGGCAGCCCACAAAAAAAAAAAAAAAGGTATAACTATGGACCCGAGGTGACATCAATATTACAAACCCCAAACACCCAACAACACACAACCACCCACACCACAAAATTTCCACACTCCCCGCACTTACAACCATCCAAACACAAACAAGAGACAAACATCAAATAACAGGACAAATCAGGCCTAAGCTAAAAACATCCCACCTTCTGTTCCATAACTTAAACTTGGTCTTGGTTTCAGTGCTATTTTTTTCAACAAAAACCCAGTTCACTTCATTTACTGATAAAATGGTAAACATACTGTAATAAACCTGTACACTGCAACAGTATAAATAATATTGGGCATGAAGGATAGCAAAATTATAGCAAGTATGTAGTATTACTCGGGTTAACATACAAAAAAAAAAAATAAAACATGCCTCCTTTTTTAATATTACCTATTGCACAGGATAATAGATTGCAGTTTTGACCAAAAGGATCTCGAAAAACGTATTGCAATCCCAAAAAAGATGGATAATGACTCAATATCCTGAAAAAGGTTCGGAATTGGAACTGATATCAAACAAAACTTATTAACAGGGAGATAGTTGATAGTGATGCAATATTGGAAACTGAAACTATCTTAATTTAGTTGTAAGTAGAGTTAAAAGGAATGCGATACAGTATCTCTCCAATAAAAATTATAATTCAGTGAAAAGGGCAGCCCATTATTTTCAGCAATTGGCTTTACAAAGATTTTCTTAGCACAATGGTTCTGATATACTTGCAACCTTATTGTATTACAGACTTCATTAACCAAATCTATGTGACTACATCTAGTATTGTTTATGCCCATTATATTTTTATTGTTCCAAGAATTGGGAATAGAATAGATTAGTGAAATGTAGTCCATAAAGGTACATTTCTCTAGCGAGTACTTAGCCAATAAATCATTGAATGTGAAAAACTTGCCTATCCTATTAAAATCTTTTTTTGAAACTATTTAAACACCCAGACTACAACAAGCTTCGATAGACAAAATAGAATGATCAATTTTAATGATAGGAATTATTGCACAAATTTGGTTAGATGGATCCAACAGTGGAAGACTCAAAAGAAACATGGCACCAAGCACGAGAATATTATTAATAACTGGTACAATATCATAATAATTTGTCTCTGATGGATGGATGTTGCAGTTCAAAACAAATTCCCGCAGAAAGGTTTCAAATTGTGATGAAAAAAATAGTTTCCATTTACCCTTATTGTTGTGGTCCAGCAGACGTTTAACCCTAAGAGATCTTCAGGCCTTACTAATGGAAGGGGAGTGTGGCATACAAGGAGACCGCCATCTTATAATTCCCAATATGTTTTATCGTTTTTTGTCCGGCCTACCGCCCAAATGAACTTGTAAACTATTGATTCCAGGTCATTCAAAAATTGTTTAGAGTGGTCAGGCAGGACGGACAGAAGAAAAAAGATCAATTGAGAAAGACTCAAAGATTTAATGATTGTAATCCTACCAGAGGGGGGGGGTTTCAAATATTACTGGACACATTCTAAGAATATATTTTAATTTCTGAAAAATTAGGGGTAAAATTCACTCAAAAATAGTGTTATGTTCAGGCGGATAATAAGCCAGATAATGACGTCTTTAGAAAAAAGGGACTAATCTAATGAAGAGATGTCAGGAGGCTTATTACGAAAGATGCCCAGAGGGATAAGCTCAGACTTTTCAAGTTCATGTTTGAGGACCAGAGTAGTCTGAAATTTCTGAGAACAATTCAATCGCATAACAAGAGAGGAGTGTATCTCTTAAATACATAGTAGTATCGTCAGAATATGGAATTAATAAGAATAGTTGAATTTCAAGATTTTCGATTACCTTAATATTAGCATTTATTCCTCATCGCAATACTTAAAATTTCCCCACAGATTACATAAAATAATAAGGGCTAAGGGGACACCCTTGACGAACGCAGAAAAAAAGGTTATTAAATAAAGGTGAAGCATTACCATTGTTAATAACACAAAGATGAGATACGTTATAGAAAACCTGAACCCAGTTATGTTATCTTTTACCAAAAATTAAAGTATTAAGGGCACTCACAATAAAAGCCATTCCAAGGTTGTCAAAAGCCTTTTTTCGAAATCAATATAAACATAGACCTGAAAATATTATTGAATAAAGAGTAATCAATAACATCCAAAGCAAGGCGAATATTTCACCAATTTATATAAGCGACCTTAATGAAAACCATAATATCAAAAAATAACCTTTTTTTAAACATTAAGCAATACATTTGCAATGATCGGGTAATCGAGTGTTGAGACGTGAAATTGGACGCCCAATCCAATTTTTAAGAGAAGTAAGATCTTTATTTTTTTGGTATCAAATGAATGATACCTGCTTCGTTGATCAGCGGACAATTTACCGTTCGAAAAAGATAAAATTAAAAGAATCAACAATAATTTTGCCAATATCTTTAAATGAAAAACTGTTACCACTCGACAGGGAAGCCTCGGTTACTGGGGTTTTGTTGTTGGGATGGACTTAAGAGCAATTAAACATTAATGCAGAGAAATCAAACCTTCACAACTATCACTCTGGCTATCACTAAGTTTTGGGCAAACAGTGCCTGATGGCAGAAAATCATCAATATTACAATCAGGAGGATTAGTAGAGCTATATAAATTGCCATAAAAAGACTTCTCCTCATGCATTATATCCTTAGCGTCAGTGACGATGGTTCCACTGTCTGTCTCAAGCTTTGTGATAACCTTTTGCCTTTGATTTCTTTTTTCAAGATTAATAAAATAACAGGAATTTTTTTCACCATGCTCAATCTCCTTTGCCCGAGATCTTACCATACAACCTTTAGTGTGGTAATTGTATAAGGAATCCAAATTAGTTCTACATTCATAAATCTGCTTAGAGATGCCATCAGATGGGTTAGATGTATAGATCCGCTCAAGTTCCTCCAGCTTTTTTTTTTTTAATTGACCTCAATTGAAGTTCAGTTGGAACTAAACTTGGAGTCATAGGTGTAACATGGGATCCCTCATTGTTCATGAGGTTTTTTTTGTTTTAAAGGTCCCATGCAAATAGAATTGATGTGGTTTGTGTCAAGTCTACAAGAAGAGACCAGGAAGCATTCAATATTTGGGTTGGTGATGACATCATTGGTGAAACTATTGATTTTTCAGAGTAATAGAAAATTCCAAGTGACTGGTGTGAATCTATTCATGACACTGACTGAAAATCAATAGTTTCACTAATGATGTCACTGGTAGTGTATTCTTTTTTCTGGCCCTGTTTATTGGGATGGAATATCCCTGTACAGATTTGGAGTAGGTTTATCATCGCATTTCCTGGGACCTTTAACGGTTATACGGTTAACCAACCGAACTGTGAGCCGGTTAAATGGATAGCAAAATAACTGTAAAGTCACACCCTTAGTAGTTACACAGTATTTTCACTGCAATTTACTCTTTTCACAATCCAGGAAATGCACTGCACAAAGATGTTCATGCGTAAATTAAAGGTCCATGGCCCGATCGCTAATAGCCTCGTCCCCAGAAGCCCCAGATTTTACCGGAAGTGGTCAATATTTTTGGTATCAGAAGAAAGCTACTATTTTTCTCACTTACCCTGTGAAATCTTAGAGCCAAAGTATTTTTGGTTTGGAAGTTATGAGTGAAAATGTGCCCTATTTTGGTCGACCAATATTAATTTTACAGAGTGCTCTATGGGGCTTACAAAATCACATTTTTAGCTCTCGCATCAAAACGGATTGAAATATCGGCGCGAAACTTTACAGATGTGGTTTTGGAGTGAAGGCCAATCTATCAAGATAAAAACTCCATATCCTTAAATCGGGCCATTCCCCTTTAAACATACTGTATAGTGGGATATATTTTAGTGGTATTAATATTTTTTTCACAATTTTTCACAATGGTAAACATAAAAAATCCCAGGTAGCTATTGCCATCATATTACATTAATATTAAAGCCACTATCAGTGATTTGATAAATCAGATAAACAAAAAATCATCAAAAATCAGATTTTTGCATGTCTGGAACTAGTATTGGTATTCTAACATACCCTGCAAGTGATACGACCAAACGCAGCCTAATAAAGACATGTCCGAACGGACACTTTCTACAACACGTAATTGAATGGAGATTTGTATCTTTGAACACTGCTGTTTTCTTCCTTTTCTGTTAATTCTTCATTTGGAAAAATTAACTTATGAGAATTCTATAGACTTATCCTAAACTTTTAAACTATTCCTGCAAATTTCAAATATTTTCACTCTGTTGGATAAATCACTGATAGTGTCTTTAATGGCTACTAACACTAGAGAACTGTTACAAGCAAGGATTTGGAGTTAGAAAAAAAAACACATCCGTAGTTCATTAAAATCTTTGACAAGTATAGTTGAACTCTGTTACATTAATATATATTTTTTGTTGCTCCTCGTTTGCATTTCCATGTTGACTCATGATAGTTGCAAACTTAAACCACTGTGAAAATAAAAGTGTTTACAGTATTCTAATCCACAGCTCAAATTGCAAAATCAGGCTGTATCTCACACTAAAGGTAGCAGCCAGATTACCTCTCTTCAAATATGGACTACAATCTTAGACAAAATTGTGAACCCGCATTTCATACCTGACAGTCAAATTGCCCCTTCTCCCCATGAACAAGTTTGAATCCTGAAATTATGTTCCTTTACACCTGGCAATACCCAATGTTGATTGGTGGGGGAGGGATTCCGGGTTAAACACTTCAAGCTACCTAACCAAACAAAAAATTGAAACCTCTCAAATAGCCTAAATACGACAATTTTAAAAGTAAAATGTTACGTTGTGTGTCAAATAATTTTGACCATGATTGTATTGGCAAAGTTAAAAAAAAACATTTTAAATTCACATTTTTAGTCATAAAATGAACACCAATAAAGATATTTATCTAAAATTTCCCACATATTGACCTTAGTGTAACATCTTCCTTCCCATGACTTTGGCAAATTGAATCTTGTGGTTTTAGGGACAGGTCATAAATAACTGATATAGTTAGATATGAATCTATAATAAAGTGCTAAAGTCAACTATTTTTGACCAAGATTCTATTTGTACTGTATTGTTCCTATTAGTGCATCAGAGCAGGTTTAGATATTTTCAGAAGATCACAACAATGTTGGTAACTGGTTGAATGACATTAAATTACACTATGATATTTTATTAGCAATAGACCTCAATAGACGCAAAATAATGATTTTTTACTCTGTGTGTAAGCTTTGTCTGTGGGAATCGTTCCACAACGGACAAGCCTCACATTCTTCGAGCATTTCCCCAGTATGGAAAATCCCGCGTGGACAGCGAGGAGGAAACAAGAACTCTCCCTGACATGAGGAAAACGTCGTTGGCGATTTTTCCCACAAACATGTATGGTTCTTTTACAGTCAAAGATTGACTATTTATAGGCCTACTAATTTTTCTTTGCGGGTGTATTTTTGTTTTATTTGGCCAGTTGGGTTGTTTTAATGTTCCGGTTTGTTTAGACGATTCTGCTTGTGAGATGTACGGCCTAAGTTATCTCTAAGAGTAAAGATTCCTGTTTATTAAATTTATGTAGTCCCAAGCGGTTCTCTTGGTGACAATTACTCACAGTTATCTGTACCCTTATTAGTTTTCAGACTCTACACGTAATAGGGAGCGCGATGGTAGTGTGCTGTTTGAGAATGCCGAGACGCTCTGGTTGTTAAATGGGTTGTTTTCATAGCGTGTTTTCTAATGATAACAAAAAAATCTATCGGAAAGATTTTTAATTAGAAAATTGGAAAATTTAAACAAGATTTACCTACCAACAGCTCAAGAAGCACAGCCAGAGAATATTCAGCAAATTTTAGCCTGATAACAACAGATCTTGCAGGCCCAACCCGCAAACAAGTTAGTATGACCATGGATGACTTGACTTCGGAGGAAAATTAATATTGGAATATTGCATTACATGTGCAACACATTGGATCAGGCCGGGTTACTGATCAATTAGAATTTGTTCTTCCAGGATTTTTTCTGGGTTTATTGGGATATAGTAACGATTGATGTCGCCAATGGTCTTTTAGTGAGATATTCGTTTTTATTGCAGTAAGTAAATTCGGGAAAGTTGAAATACTTTGACATTGGTGGTGCATGGTGTATACAGCGTACATTGTAAACACACGGTTGTCCTACACGATTGGCGACAAGTCGGGCCTCAGCACCGTTAATAGGATTACGTAATGGTCGTTGCTTAGGATTTAATAGCTATTGCATACCCTCTATATATATTTTTTTTGTTGTCCTCGTTTGCATTTCCATGTTGATCAGTAGTTGCAAACTTGAAAACACTGTGAAAATAAAAGTGTTTACAAGTATTCTAATCCACAGCTCAAATTGCAAAATCAGGCTGTATCTCACACTAAAGGTTAGCAGCCAGTACCTCTCTTCAAATATGGACTTACAATCTTAGACAAAATTGTGAACCCGCATTTCATACCTGACACAGTCAAATTGACCCCCTTCTCCCAGAAACAACGTTTGAATCCTAAATATGTTCCTTTACACTGGTACTACGGCCTGCACGGCGTGCAGATTGTTTCACAGAGATGAAAATGGATATATAACAAAGTGCTACAATAATAAAACACAGAAGATTAAGACCAATGAACATCGCAATAGATAAGAACATACTTGGTTTGCTACCGGAAGGTATGGAGATTGTGTATACAAATGCAATACTCTCCTCTTCTGGTAAGGCATAGCCACCTCTGGGATTTGCAATGGTGTTGAAGAAAGTAAATTCTTTCCACTGCGTTAAGGTGTATTCAATTCTTCTCCTTGACAAAGGGAGGCCAATACAAATTTCTGACAAATCATAGAAGATAGGACTGATATAAGATAAAGCAGTTGAAGCGATGGCAAGTGATAATGCAATTAACCACAATAAAATGATTGCAAGGCAAGTAGATTTTTTCCTCAATCGATATTTACTGAATGGATACCTCACACCAAAAAGCCTATCTACACTTATTAAAGTTATAAAGAAAACTGAGGCTTCACTTGATACTATGGCTAGTATTCCAGTCAACTTGCAGTAGATACTAAGACGCCATTCTTCTGAATGCGATGGAAAATAATCCAAGAAATAAACATCAACTGATGTCAAAATAATCATGTAGATTCCCATGAGAAAGTCAGACATTGCTAAATTGGAAATAAGAAACAGCTGTACAGACATCTTTCTTTGTTTGCACCTACAGAAAATAACAAATCCATTTCCTAGAATTGCCCCCAATCCAAGAATCCACATAGCAATCCGCAGGAAGCTCTGTTGTAACATTCTGTCACATGTCAAGTAGGGTGATTTAGGGTTTTTAGAAAAACAGGTATCTATTTCAGTGAAACAACATGTTGCATGGGAGTCGAAAAGTATGTCTGTCGAATTTGACAGCCCTTCAAAAGACTGTTTAGTCACCCAATACAGTGAGTTACCGGTAAAGTCAATCATTTTAAGAGATCTGCATTCTTTGAACACCTGTGGATCAATTGTATTGAGTTTATTTGCTGCAATATTGAGAAATTCCAAAGCAGGTGCGTATTGACATATGCTGAAGCTCAAGCTTGTGATTTTGTTTACTGAAAGAAGGAAAAATTTCAGTTTATTCAAACCATGAAAGTCCTGAGGATGGAGATTTGTTATCTTGTTATAAGAAAGATCCAAATGTATTAGATTAAGTCCCAGAAATACATCGGCATGCAACTGAGTCAAATTGTTGTGATCAATATACAGGGTTGTAATTCTGGACAGTCCCCAAAAACTGCCATTTTCCAGCCGTCGTAGGTAATTGTAAGAAAAGACGTAGTTCATAAATGTTAAGCAGACCTGTAAATATACCAGACTTCAGGTGTGTGAGACGATTGTAGTCAAGGTATAATGTTTGTAGTTCCTTACATTCAGAAAATAAACCAAGCTGCAGATTTGATAGATTGTTATATTCAAGGTGTAAAAAGCTAAGATAATTCAGACCTCTGAATACATCAGCTTGTAGATTTGACAGATTGTTATAGTCCAGGTGTAAGAAGGTAAGATAATTCATTCCTTTGAATATATCCGGTTGTAGTTTAGTCAGTTTGTTGTGGTCAAGGTTTAATGTACTTAGGATATCAAGTCCAGAAAAGATGTGCTTTTGAAGCTCAGTTATGTAATTATGATCCAGATATAATGCAGTAAGAACATTAAGCCCATTAAATGTACCATTTTGCAACTGTACCAAATGGTTGTGGGCGAGTCGTAAAATGTCTAGTTTATTTAACCCTTCAAATACATCATTTTGCAGCTTGGCTATATTGTTCTGTGTAAGGTCTAAATTTATCAAATTGTTTAGTCCTACAATTGCACCAGACTGCACATTTAGTAAGTTGTTATCATGGAGATGAAGGTACAACAGCTCAAAGAGTCCTATAAATAAACCAGATTGCAGCTGTGTGAGACTGTTATGATTAAGGTGTAAGTATTCCAGTGTGTTTAGGTCTGTAAATGTACCAGGTTGTAGTTGTGTCAGTTTGTTGTGGTCTAGATGTAATGAATGTAGGCCATTGAGTCCTGAAAATACACCCATCTGAATTGCTCTTATAAGGTTATGGTCAAGATGTAGGGTATTTGTGACATTAAGTCCATTAAATGTACCATTCTGTAGCTGTATCAAGCTGTTGTGGTTTAGGTATAAGTACTTCAGGTTACTAAGGTCTTTGAATGTATCCGGCTGTAGTTCTGTCACATTGTTATGATCAAGGTATAAATCATGCAGGTAGTTAAGACCTGTGAATGTATCCTTTGGAAAATTTGACAGATAGTTGTGGTCAATATGCAATTTTTCACATCTAAATCCAGTAAATGTACCAGACTCAAGTTGTGTTAGAATGTTATGATCAAGGCGTAATCTTACAGTGTTAAGTCCAGTAAATGTACCAGGCTGTAGCCGAGTCAAAATATTATGGTCAAGGCGTAATCTTTCAACATTAAGGTGAACAAATGTACCAAATTTTAAATGTGTTAATGAGTTATGGTCAAGGCATAGTCTATTTGTATTAAGCCCAGAAAATATACCAGGCATTAGTTGTAAGTTTGTTATGGTCAAGATGTAAGATCTCAGTATTAAGGCCATAAAATGTGCCAGACTGAAGTTTAACTAGACTGTAATTGCTTTGTATGTGTAATCTGCTGGTATTGAATCCAGATTGTGAAACCGGATGGACTTCTGTGAGATTGTTATGGTCAAGATACAATTGGCTCAGGCCAGGGAGTCTAACAAATACACCAGGATGTAAGAGGGTTAGTTGATTGTTGTTCAGCAATATTATTTCCAGTTCAGATAGTCCGTTAAATGTGTTTGGCTGTAACAGGTGTAATTTGTTGTAACTTAAGTCTACTTTTTGCAATCTATGTAAGTTATCAAATAGGCCTGGATAAAGGTTTTCCAGAAAAGTTCCTGCTTAGGTCCAATGTGGATAAGACATCAAATACATGGAAAACATCAAATGTTAATTGATTTATGCCAGTGAATGCTAATGGGTGAATGTTGCGGAGGTTATTACCAGCCAAGGACAAATGTTGCATAGAATAAGGATACACAAGTCGAGATGTAACTCTAGTACCATTATGATAGGCTATAGTCCATTGAGAGTATTCTAAAACACATTTGCACCCATTTGGACAGGAAAGCCTACACTGTGAAACAGTATCACGAGTGCACTCGACGAATGAGTGAATGAACTGAAAGTGACAGTAGCCATCACATGTACTGGATGCATGACATAATAGATGATCTTCACACAAGAACGTCATCTGATTATCCCTAAAAACACTCAAGATGAAACTTAAGCCATTGAACGAACCAGAGTGTATTCTAGACAGGTCATTGTTGTTAAGATTAATTTGTATAAGATTGTGCAGACCTTCAAATGCACTTGACTCTATCTGTGATAAGCCATTGTGATCAAGATGCAAAATTCGGAGGCTTGTAAGACCCAAAAATGAGTTACCAAGCAGGCGATTCAGCCGATTGTTACTAAGAAATAGATAAAATATATTATTTAAACCAAGAAATGCATGGTGTTGGATATAAGATATACTATTATTATCTAGATGTAATTCTCTCAGGGACTCAAGTCCAGCAAATGTCATAGATGCGATAGTCATAAGATTGTTTTGACTTAAGTGTAATATATACAAATGAACAAAAATAGGATGTGAAGAGGTTTCATTAAGATCTCCTGAGAAGGCATATGGTGCAATCGAATCTAATCCAATGTTTGCTAAGTACAGATGTTTCATGTTATAAGGGAATAATATCAAGTTTGTTTCATTGCCACAGGTACTTTTTAGTTTAAGATAGCTTAAGCTACATGAACACCCCTGAATGCATGCAATATTACACATTGTAGCTTCATTAAATGTTTTGACTTGTCCTCGGTAGTCTTCATGTGTGATGTTTGTAGTTGTACATGACCTTATGTTTTGGATTTGGTGTAAGTCATGTAACTGACAGACTTGAAGGTTCTGAAAGAATGGCACTTCTCCAGAGCTATTGAGTTGACAGGTGTGAGAGTCACCACGCTGGTGTTCATTCATCCATACACCAGAAACAGCAACTTGAAGCTTGACTGTGGTCTGAAGGAATATCCGTAATTGACTCTGATTAAAGGTGGTTTTGCATGGGCTAGAGTCGATTTGAAAAGCCAGGTACCTGTTGGTAAAATTCAGTAGAATATGTGGAATTAATAGCAAAAATGGGTTTATTTCACTTGCTTTAGCTGGGAGACAGAATGTGATATCATAAAATAGAAAAATAATCCATATTTTCTGTCATATGTAGCGTTTCTCAATAGATTTTGTACCTTTTATTACAAGTGAAAACAAAAGGTGATTTGTATATGCTTATATTTTAATATAAAGCATAGGCTGAATTTCCTCTTTGCTCCAGTAGGAAATTAGAAATTTCACAATTTTTGTACAAATAAATCTCAGCTTATTCCTTTCAGATAGGGATATTTTTGATAGAAAACTTTAGATCGTTACAAAAATCAGGATTTGCACATTTTTAGGACACCTATGTGAAATATCTTGTTGCATCTTTAAAGAGACACTGGCACATTTGAAAAATAGTGCGCCCTCAAGAATTTTCAAAATCGATATTTTTCCATGGTTGTAAGGCTTTTATGTACAAAAGCCCTCACCCGAAATGATTAAGACCAAATCAGCTTCCTTATGGGTAAACAGAACGATTTTATAATTAAACGTCGCCGGCGACGCGAAATTCAGCAGACGACGAAAATGGCGTTTAACACAAGAACATGCACGCCGTATGGATGTTTCCCACGCTATGCACACTGTTTGACCGGCCTATAACCTTTGTGGTTTTAATATCAGTGAGTACGAGTCAAAGTATTCATGTAATATACACTTTTATTGATTAAAGTTGTGGAAAACTTAAAAGTTGGCCTACAAATTCCTGGATGTCTTTATCCTCATATCAATGTCCTATCTGTTTTTGGGTATGTTATTTTTATGTGTAAAATATATCTCTGTTCTTCCAATGGCCTAGACTATCATTTGAAAGCAAATTGAAGAAATTTCATGTTTTGTGAAAATGTGCCAGTGCCGCTTTAAATGAAGTTGACATAACTGTTTGAATAGTGTTGGTCTTTGATTAACTTGGTGCAGTGCATAAGCTGGTGCAAACAAATACGAAAGACATGTATATTTTAAATTCCTTGTAAGAGTTGATAAAAGGAAATAGGTAAAATTGCATTAAAGGTATCTGTTCTGATTTTATCCTGCCATGTTCTCTATTTGATACGAGAGCAAGACGGTCACATAAGCCACAACCAGTTCTTTGGGAAACAAACCTGTGGTTTAGATGATAGAACATACCAGAATGCCCTATAGATTACTGTACTAATATATATGGTTAACCATGTAAAATGGTGAACTTCTACCAGATCCCAATGTCTCAATTTGATGAAATTTGGTATGTGGGTAGTGGTGAATACAAGTAATACCTATGGACTCTTGTCATCAGTATTTGTGTATATTAATGAGTTTATTTGGGTATTTATTCTGATTGGTGAACTTTTACAAGATCCCAATGTCCAAATTTGACAAAACTTGGTATGTGGGTAGTGGTGCATGCAAGTAATACCCATGCACTGTATCCTCCCTATTTGTGCATATTAATGAGCTTATTTACATATTTGTTCCCTGCCAGGGGGATCTTGCAAGTATTAACTTTTTTCTATCTATGGAAAAATGCATTTGAAGGCTGAAATTTCATGACAACAATGAGAAAAATATGGTCTTTCATATGGGTATAAAAGTTGACAACTTTTGGTTAAATCAAGGGGTCCTAAAGACAATTGGAACACCTTTAAGGTAGTCCATATACTTTGTAATCATTATCTTTATTGTATCATCTTGTTTAGAGCACTTTACTCCACTGACCCAAGCTTCATCAGGGATGGCCGTAGTTAAGCCATATGGGTCAAGTGTGGGTCATTTTTCTGTAAAAAAAAATCAAATGCTGCTGCTTTCTGAAACGATAATGCCATAGCTGTTTCTAGCATGTCCCAGTAGAAAGTGAAGTATTAGCAGGAGAGGGAAAGGGAAAAGTGGGAAACTTGGGTTGAGCCCAAAGCCCATCACTGGGGATCCCACACTACGACAGTATCGGTGGCCCAGCCCGCCAGCGATTTTGTGCCTATATATGTCTTTGTTTGAGTTAATGAGTGTATTTATCTTACTCAGTAGTATAATATTTTGTAGTATTTGGTATGTTGTAGTAGTAAATCCAAAGTTTTAAATCTGGTTTTGTCCCCGTAAAACAGGGTGGCCGTATTGACCTCATACCGGTAGCAATCGCCCTTATTATTTGGGATAAATTAGATTTGCTCATGATGCAACATACCCATGTCCATCAGCTGCAACCTGGATAGGGTGTTTAAAGTAGATATGCTGATAGTGTAATTGGGGAGGGCAAGTATTTGTTGCTTTTTACCAGGGAAATTCTCTCCAGCAAAAATCCTTCTTTTAGAAAGAAAGACTTCTGCCAGCTAACACTGGACAATGCCAATAGAAAAAGACCCAGTTCTGCACCAGTGCACATGAAGTAGAGAAATTTGAAATGGGCTGGTTTACTGAGGCAAATGGCCTGGGGGGGCACTTGTATTCCAAGGTGGATATCATGCTCGTGTACAAAAATACGTAATTAGGGTCGTTTTTTGGAATGTCAGTCACTTCGACGGATTGCCAACTCGACCAATACCAACTCGACCGTCATCCCAACTCGACGGACAACCAAGTCGACCGTCAAACCATCTCGACCGATAACCAACTCGACCGTCCAATGCCAACTCGACCGCCGCGTGAAATACCAACTCGACCGATCGCGTGCCAACTCGACCGTCGGATGCCAACTCGACCTTGATTGAGTACATTACAAGTTGTAATGTATTCAATCATGCACGGGTTGTTTTGGGATGGTTAAATCACTAGAACAGGAGAAGCAGTGAGTGGGTCTCCTCGGCGCAGGACTTCCAAAAAAAACGTTCATTGGTATTGGCTAAGATACAGGCCTATAAATTGTCAGATAGGGATGTGTATGATATGTTGATTATCTGTAATTATGTTATTTTTATGTACTGGTCTTGTACCACCTGGGCTCCATGGGAGAACAATGCTGAGCATTGAATGGTCCCCCAGGTTAAAGAAGAATGAATAAATAAATAAATAAATAAATGTCTATGTTAGTGTAATTGTGTGTGCGCGTGCGTGTGTGTATGTTTATATTGTGGCAAAATGCTTTGAAATCGGAAAGTTACGGGGTGCCCTATTTACATTTTATGAGTACGGGCAACTGCAAAAATTAAACGCTTTAGTCCTACACTGTGGAAACACGTTCACAGGGTGGCATGAACTTCGTTAATTATTTATAATGACTAAATAAGAGTGCAATGGCGTATATATGATGAATTTTAAGGGGGCAGTATGGGGTCTGAAGCAGTGAACTTTGAAAGGATTTTTCTTAATTTTCCTAAATAGTGGTATATACATGTTATACATCACAAACTTTTAGAATTCATGTCAATTATTGCTCTGGTTGCAATGGTAACCACGTAAGGCCTCTGATTGGCCAAACACTAGAACGGATGTAACTAAATAACTAAATATGCTACTGGAACGAAACTTGGGTGGCATGTGCAGGGGGTAAATACGCAGTGAACCATGAAGCCGAATTTTTAATACCCTTGCCATGGCAACCGGCAATTGACCAATCACATAATTTCATGGCGTAATTTGAAATTGGAACAAAATTTTGAAAATCAGGCTCATGGTTCACTAGCCCAATTTGCTCAATATATGTGATAAAATTTCATGTTCATGGCATGTAGCATTCTCTAGTTACGTTTTCGTTTTTGATGTTTGCGTATTTTTTATAAATTTCATTTTATACTGAATTATCATAATTATTAATGAAAGAATCATCGAAATCGGTGCATCCATTGTCCTGTAATTATTTTTTTAAATAATTTTCTTAAATATCGTGGGATGAGAAAACAATAAAATACATAAAAATCACTTACCCAGTGACATTTAATTACTTTAAATTATGGAGAAAATAATAGTAGTATTTAAATATTTACTTCGACTTAGTCTTAGCCAAATGTAAATGCAGCAGCATTAAATGGTATATAAATAATATAACCCTTTAAATTTTTCACATGCTGTTTTTTTTAGCAAATTTCGCGTACACCGCTTCACTTTGATCAGCAATTTCTCGGGAACCGAATGTCCGATTGCGATCGAATAAAAAGTATTTTGTAGATTACAATCTACATACTTTAGCCATTGCATTATCCCATTTTCTTAAAGGTGTGTGTTCCGATCGTCTTTGGGACCCCCCTGATTTACCCGGAAGTAGTATCGATTTTGATATCAGATGAAAGGCCGTATTTTTCTCATTGTCGTCCTGAAATTTGAGCCCTCAAACAAAAAAACGCCGTTTTAGTGGTTAACCATCAATAATTTGCACCATTTTTTATCCAAATCGGAGCAACTTAAAAATTTGACCCCTATACAACTGAAATTGACCTTTTTTATTGATTTTTGCTGTTTTTAGCCTTTAACTCTTAAACTTTATGTTGTAGATAGTACAAACTATACTTTCCTGAATCCTTGTGGTTAGACAAATAACATGGTATACTTTTCAACATGATTGGATCTGTTTTATTCCACAACAGACGGCCAATTCACTCACGTGCCCGCGAAATATCTCGGCGCGGCGAGATGCAGATATAATATTAGATTTTTATAGACTTAGATTTTCTATAACATTTGATTAAACAAAAATAAGTAAATGCTGTTACCAACTGCTTCCACAAAAATAGCCTGTGTAGGTAAACTGTATACTAGAGTGTGGGCCTGACGTTTCGATCCTAGCAGGATCCTAGCAGGATCTTCATCAAAGGCAAACATTTGATTAAAGGCTGATGGAGATTTTAAAAATATTATTTTTGTTGAGGTGATTAAAAATTTAATCATCTAGAACTAATTATAGTCACCTAATAAAACCCTTAATGCCAAAGTTAGAATGAATCGGATACCGTTGTTATAACAGAAATCCGGATTTGTAATTTTATAACAAAGTTGGTTTTTTTTTTTAGATGAAGGACTTCGATTTGAGTTTAGTATTTCCACACAATGATTGTATAGGACAAGGCATTATTGGTTAAAATCTAAAAAAAAAACACGATTTGTTTGAAATTGAGTGCGACCTTATCGGGAAGAAATCTCGAGTCGCCTTAATTTTCTTGAGCGATAATTAGCCTGACATAAGAAAGTAATTAATAATAAACAAAACGACTTGTAATTAAGGATTATGCAGATTAAAAAAAAAAAAATTTAGTCGAGTCCAAGTCAACATTAGGTCTATAAAATCTCAATTTTAAAGGACGTAGGGGATTTTCTGAGGGTATAGGATTCTGCATATTTACGTGATTTGGTTATAATGACCCACTTTGGAACGAAAAACGTTTTGAAGACTTATTCTTTTAAAATAAAGCTACCTAATTTTATTTATTGGACAAACAAAACTGAGTAGGTTCTCAACGAACCCAAAAATTTTACGGATGTGGTCAAAATTTTGGTCTGAGAAAAAATACTATTTCTATTTTACATCTGTGAAAAATCTAAGGGCTACCTAAAGATTTTTGATATTTTAGTGGCAAACATGTGCCATTTGGTCGGACCCATTTCCTTTTAATTATACCCCTTTTCGAGTTTATTACCCACCACTTATGAGTTTTTGCGTCGTTGTGTTGAAAACACACCCTTGGCCCCTTAATAGTGCTCTAGTGCACTCGCTTCACTTGCTTCTCTTGTTGAAAAACTCAAAAATAATTTCTGAACATGCCGTATCTGCATTTAAACTCTATGCAGAACATCCCGGGCTCATCATCAACGGGTCGGGGTTGGGGGGTGGTACATTCCGCCACCGGACAGTCTCCATACCAGTCAACGCTCCCGGACTTGTCATTGTTGACAATGTCAAGATAACGATCCATGTTGTAGAACTTACGTTCCGTTGAATTGAACATTGAAAAAGCTCATATTCTTAAGACCGAAAGGTACACTCTTCTCTTGTGGACATCAACGCAAGGGGTTACCAGGGTGAACTTAATTGTGTATCGAAGTTGGCTCACAGGGTCTTATTACCAAAGAAAATACTAAGAGGGTAGTGCAATATTCAAATGTATTTGGTTCTAAAGCAAAGGAGAAGCTGTCCATAATGACCTGTCTAAAGCCGCACTCGTGTGCAGCTATGGCACTGTGGAACTAAAGACAAGAGCCCTCTTGGGAGGAGTGTCCCTACCTCAATATCTACTAACACAGGCTTTGTTCACACTTCCAGACGGACTCTTTCCACATTTTTTAAAGGATATTTGTCTATTAATCTTATTAGCTTACTGTGTAATACCACTGGGAATTCGTCCTGCGGGTGTCAGGGACTTATATGTTTTCTCTTGTAATAGAAATGTTCTTTTATGTCATTGTGTATTCTGTGCTGTCCTGTAGGGATGATAAGTCCATTCCCGTATCCGGGATTTATCTGCTACAGTCTTTTTTAGATTTTAATAAGATTGCTTTAACGACAACTACATCAGCTTTCCGAGGAATTTTTAAATGGTTTTACATCGATCAAGTCATCAAATGCTTGCAAACACAACCACAACATACACAAACCCAAACAGCCCCTCCCACCCATGTGGCACACAAAGCACTATAGACCCTATTTTCATTGTCACTGATTAAATCATCAAAAATTCAAATGACATACTCCACTGAACACAAGCTTCATTAGGGAGGCCGTCGTAGTTAAGCCATATGGGTCAAGTGTGGGTCATTTTTCTGTAAAAAAATCAAGCTGCTGCTTTCTTAAAGGCCGACTCAGAGAATTCAAAATAATTTTTCAAATTAAAAAAAATCGTGTTTTTTGCATGTACATAAGGCTTGTCCATATTACTAATCACTGATGTGAAATTGCTAAGCTTAAATCGAATGCCTCATCACCTAGAAAATCACCAAATTGGTTTTAAAATTCGGATCCGGAATTTTGTTATACCCAGTATTCTATGGGACGTAATACTACACATAAATGTTTACTGCATCAAAACGAAAACGAAAAATCCGATTCATCTTCAAATTTCGGAATTGTTGCATTTTAGGTTACTATCTTTAGTTTTAGGTGACTATTTTAATTATACACAAAAAAAATTTCAAAATCTCTGAGTCAGACTTTAAACGATAATGCTAATGCTATCGCTGTTTCTAGCATGTCCCAGTAGAAAGTGAAGTGTTAGCGAGAGAGGGGAAGGAGGAAAGTGGGAAACTGGGTCGGTCTTGAACCAGGCCAAAGCCAATCACTAGGGATTACCACACTCAGTGGCGATTTTTTAAGGAAAAGGGCCCGGTCAGCAGCTGAAGGTGGGGCCCTTTAGCGCGCCAAAGCGACGCAATGAGAGATATATTTTAGGGGGGCCCTGTGAGCAGTTGCTACACTGCTGACTCTAAATCGCCCACTGACCACACATCCATTAAGAAAAGGCTTATATATTCAGAAGAAATTTATAATTACAATAACTACTTAAATTAGGTTTCAATCAAAACATCAATTCCATGACATTTGAAAAACAAGAAATCCCACTAAACATGATTTTTTTAAAAACAGGGTTTTTCACCAAATTTAGCACTTTTTACCTATATTCGTGATGCATGTGCACTAAATTCAGTTTTAATCATCAGCAAACATCTAATTACCTTTCTTTGACACCGAATATACCTCAATGCTTGCAAATGGTCTTCGATGGGCAAAAGACACATTTCCAAGATTTTTTTGTAAAAAATAAAGGTTTTGTGTAAAAAGTGCATTTAACTTTAATTGCACTTGTTCCAGTGAACCAAAGGCTTTTGTAATTTATGAAGGAATAGTCCTTTTACATTATGTATGCAAAATTAAACTTTCCACCAATAATGTCAATGCCACGACATGGTGAAAAATGAAAATCCATAAAAATGATAAAAAATGGGAATGTTTTCACCAAAGTTAGCTTTCGTAACTTATTTGTTATCAGTACCATTTAATTATACTTGATCATCATCAATATTTAACTACCTTTTATCTGACACCAAAAATTCCTCCAATAGTTATCCAATACACGTTTATGCTAAAATAAAATTTTGCTGTTTTTCGTGTAAAAATTTGGGGACTTTTTGGTAAAAAAGTGCATTTCCACCCCAGTCCAGCGAGTGGCAGTAAGAAATGGATTTTTGAATCTACAGAAAATTCTGAATAAGATAGACCTGTCAGAATTTTGCAACAGACAGGTGATTTTAAATCGATGTCAGCTGGGGGAATATTTAGACTATTGTCAATTAGATTATAGGTGTTCAGGTTACAGTTTCTGTAAATGTACCAGGTGCAGTTGTGTCAGTTTGTTGTGATCTAGGTGCAATGTGTTCAAGTTCTTCAGAACCTATAAATGCACCCTTTTGAAGTTTGTTTACATTGTTTTGAACAAAACTTTAGTTCGTCAAATTTGATCCTACAAAGCACTATGTTGTATCTGACGGTATTGTAGTAAGATACAGGTACCGCAAATTCAGAAGTGCCGCAAATAAAACAGGCTGTAGGTGGTCAGACTGTTGAAGTCAAGGTGTAAATGTCTCAGGTCATAGAGGCCAGCAAATGTCCCATCCATGAGCTTGTCAGGTTATTGTGATTAAGGTATAACCTAATA